>PVJD01006025.1:0-94451 GCA_004026545.1 Mormoops blainvillei | reverse complement strand
AAGACAACATTAATAAAGGAAGCCTGCAGAAAAGTACATTACTGCTGCAAAGAAAGACCATGGTTCACTTTGCAGCCTGGGACAGCATACCATGCATGGGGCGGGAGGAATGGAGTATGAAGGGAACTTGGCTTGTAATATCTACACTCAGAAAATGATGTTAGACTAAGGTTAATGAATATATAACATTTTGAACGGCTGTTCAAACTTCAAAAAGTGTTAAGCATTATTCTAGCTCTTTCTATACCCATTTGTGCCTTCAGATGTTTGTGAACATTTTAATTTGAAGATTCTTAAGTTTAGTATGTGATTACCCTCATGTGTTTACATCTCTGTCCATGTATGTGCATGCTTATATGCATGTGTGCATGGATATTAATTCAGCAAAACATTCATATATCAGTTGAATGCTTATTTCTCTACCCTGATTCCATTCCTATTCATGGGTTTCATGCAATTTTAACACAGGAATCCTAAGCATAAAAGATAACTGTGTATGTATAGTTATGTGAATGTCCCATGCACTTGCAATGAATACACAACACTAATAAATTACCAGACTCACTCTAGCTGTTCTAGAGCACAGGGACACTGCTAGAGAAAAGAAATTGAATTCATAAGATTAGGGAAAGAGAGATACTTTATTTATCTCAAATGGTAGTGAGAGAATATTATTATGACAGCAGTTCTCTGAAGAAGTTTCCATATGTGGATACTTTGAAATTACTACACTTTGAAAGCAGTGACTGGTTTTAGGAGGAAACACTTCGCTTAGGTTTTGTCTTTCTCTCTCTGTCTCTCTTTTTAAATAAAATGATGCAACATTCTTTTATCATTACTCTGTGTTTTATTTGAAATTTGGGTTAAATACAATACATTGAATCACTATCATTCTAGGATAAAATACTAATTACTCCAAAGGACAATGGCCAAAGTTAATTAGCTTTTACCTAAGATCTGATATGTTTTGTATAATTTTATTTTCTCAGATAATGTAAAGATCTATTTGTTTGATTGACTCATATCTCACAGTTTCTAGGAACTCCCACTTCACCAGGTGATCAAGTAGATAATTATTTTTCTTTAACACAACATGCAATTTAATGTCTCTTTTTATTCCCTTAAACTTGAATAAACAATGCAAACTCAGAGTCTCTTCCCTGAAGGTTGCCCTGTGTGCCTTGCATAGGTCCACAGTGATGGTACTAAATTTTTAAAGCAATTCTCAGAAAGCCTTCCTGAGCTTGAATCCCAATTTTGTATCTTAAAATATACTACTTCTAGGTCAGCTTTCACAAAAGCTACTTTATTACCTGTGTGTGTGTATGTGAGTGTAAACCTCTAGGAGTGTATACATAACACTAGAAGTGTTAAACATGATTATGAGCAAAGATAAAGGTACCCATACAAAAATAAAGGTACCTGTACATAAAGGTACCTGATTTCAAAGACTGAAATCAGACTGTTTGCATTAAATTATTTATTTAACTCCTTGGACAGGTAGCTAACCTCTGTGTGCTTCATTGCCCTCACCAGTAAACTGGGAGTAATAGAATAGCATAGCTCATGATAATAACAGTTATTTCCTTTAAGTATTAAGTGAGATTATATACATAGGAAAAACTGTAAACATTTAAAAACACTACCTTTTTTAACATGGACAACAGGATGGTCACTGTGAGGAAGAGTGGTAAAAGGGGGATAAATGGTAATGGAAAAAATGCAATAAAAATAAAGGTACCTGTACATATATAAATACACTCACAAATTCCCAATAGGTAACATGTACCTATTGGACACACGTACAGGACATTTCTCTTTCTCTGTGTGTGTGTGTGTGTGTGTGTGTGTGTGTGTGTGGTGAGCAGGGGGGTATGATCTGTTTTACCTAAAGAGAAACTCTCCTAATTTTGATTATCTGAATAAAAAGACTGGATTTGTCTAGGCAATGCTATGGTGAGCTAATATTTCTTAAGATGAGTGAGTTAAGATATGAACATCCTTTTAAAGCCACTGGATAGTGGCATAAGGGTCCATTTCTTAAACACAGTTAATCAACATTTTTTTCTCCTAAAATTACCTATTTTTTCTCTCCTGTTGAGAGTCAAAATACTAATTAAGAGATTCTGTTTATTTGTTAAGAATTTTATAAGGATGTAGTTATGTCCTTTACCCTTCTGGTTTGAATTATTTTCCAGTTTGTTTTTTTATTATTTACCTAAATAGGTAATTAATAGTGTCTGTTACACTATCACTTACAACCATAATAATTTTAGTAAGATGTATCATATGCTATAATCCAAAGTGATATGGGGCAGTTCTTTTCACAAATTAAGTGAAGAGGTATGCAGATAAAATATTTACATGTTCCAATGATATTTTTATAGTAAAAGAACAAAAATACGCATTCCAGATTGTTTTGCTTTCTAAGTTTTAAACTTGCACAGGCTGAGGGCTAGTTTTTCTGGGACCTTTAAAACACTAATAAAACAAGTCAAAACCAAGCCTCAGTTCAGTTTTTATGATAGAAATGATTCTATGCACATTCATTACTATTTTTGAAACTAGATTTTTATTTTCATTTGGGAAAAAGAAGCATCCACTTTATTTTTTCAGTCTTCTTTCATTCCCACTTCAAAGCTTCAAAGCCTAGTGGACTTCTTTATACCTCTTCTCCACCCTATTCTCCCTTTATTAAAGGAAAGTGCATGAACAGGCTCTTTCCTGTTATGCCCTGAAATTTCTTTTGTGGGAGGAAATGAGATAAGATCTCTGTGGATCTAAAAGCCTCTTAATAAGTTTGGAATTCTTATAACCAGCACACACATTAAATGTAAGGTTTTTACATTCGTGAACTGCTCTAACCGTTTTTTAAGTCATCATTTTGTATAGCTTTACCCCTACTATATATTCACCACATAGTGTTCATGCTGATTATTAAAAAAGAATGTTAACATCATGACATTTCTCTCCTTAAAACTATCCAATAGTCTCCTATATCACTGAGAATTATATTTAAAAAATTTATTTTTTCATCATGGTCTTCTAGGACTTATGGTGCTGGGCCCCCTTCTCTCGGTCTCATTTCTCACTACCCTCCCCATGGCCCACTGGACTCACTTTATAGTGGGCTCTTTGCTGTGCGTTGACTTGCTGAGAAGCTTTTGTCTCAGTATTTAGTACCTACTGGTGTACAACTAGGGTGGTTTTTCTCTAAATATTTATTTAACTCGTTCTCCACTTAAAGTTTATGGCATAAGAAGGATTATTATTGGTGCTTCTATCTAAAATGGTACCACTCTCTTCACCACTCTTCTGCCGTCACTCCGGATCTCTTAAATTTATTTGTCTCCTCTGCTTAGAATGCATCACTCTATGACATTATGTTACATATGTATTTATATATGTGTTTCATTGGTCTGTTACTCCTAAAATGTAATCTCTTGGTGAGCAGAGCTTTTTTCATTTTCTTCATTACCTTATCCCCAGAGTCTCTGAGACAAGGAAGTGCCTAATGGACATTGGTTGAATAAATACATATTAAAAATGCACTTTTTCAAATGGCTTCAATGTATCTCTGTCGTTGTAGTGAGGTGAGACGACTCTGAAAGCTGAAAAAAAATATCCTCAGGGCATATCACAGCCCTGTCACCTGAAGTATCAGTCTACTGGTGTTAGGTAAGACACTTAAAGGAACAGAAGGGTGGTTTAGTCATTTATATTTTCAACAGTTATGGGTACTTATTCTTCCCCACCCAAATTTTCCTGAAATCTCTGATAGAACTACTTATTAAAGTATAAACATAAACAGTTTGACTCTAAATCTGATATAGAAAAAGTACAGCCATAGCCATTCCTAAATAGAATTATAAAATAATTTGAAACAAGGATAGATAACTAAGCAAAAAAGTTAGTTTTCACAATAGAGCAACTAATCAGATTATAGATGTGATGACTGAAAATTTCAGGTAACTTTCCCGAGTTACAGGAAACCAGAATTGAGATCCAAATTTGGAAGCCGGCATTGCCATATCTATCTAGTATTTAATACACTCCCTGCATCTAACCTTACTTTAGTATCACAAAAACAGATTTCTGGGGCAAATTCTAGAATTATTGAAGCAAATTTTTTTGTGCTGCATCTGAGGACTCCGATTTTTTTTCTTTTAGCTTTATTTTCTATTGGTTTCAGGTATGCAGTTTAGTGGTTACACAGTCATATGCTTTACAATTCAGGGGTGTCCAACACGTGGCCCACAGGCCGCATGGGGCCTAGGATGGCTATGAAGGCAGCACAACACAAAATTGTAAATTTACTTAAAATCTTTTTTTTTTTTTTGCTTATCAGTTTTCATTAGTGTTTGTGTATTTAATGTGTGGCCCAAGACAACTCTTCTTCTCCAGTGTGGCCCAGAGACACCAAAAGGTTGGACACCCCTGCACAGTGTTCCCCTTGATATTCCCGGTATCACAGCTGGCACCATATGTATTGATAGTTATTTGTACTCAAGTTAAACTTGTACAAACATATCTTTAAAACACTGCAGTATGCATGACATTCCATGAATATAATTATTATTCTAAATATCCCAGAGCTGTCCTATTTTCTGTTATATGAAAGCTACTTAATTATACAAATTTGCCTGGTTTGAAGGTTTTTTCTTGCAGTACGTTTGCAAGCTTTTCACAACAAAAATGTGTCCACCGTCTTCCAAATACTAAAGTTTTTTAGCCAGTAGTGAAGCAAAGTTGCTTGTGTCCGCATTTCTGTTCTATTTTTTACATAATGAGCCTAGCAGACAATGTCACCAAGTTGGCAAGCACACGATGGCTTTCTCTCTTCTTTCTGTTTGGATGTATTAAAATACTGAACAAGGTTACTGGTCACCAACAATACTAATAATTATTCTAACAAAAATTATCTAATTGACTGCCCTGTAGGATGTCTGCGATGGGATCTCCATAGCAACAGCCCCTTTCGGATGCTATTGGTTTTATTATTTTTATGTAATTGTAAACTGTTGTCAACTCTGAATTTATTTCCCCCTTCAGGATAAGTTTTTTTGTTTTGTTTTGTTTTTTGTATTTAGCAATGCATTTTAGGTATTGCAGAGACCTTCAGATCTCTTATAACAGAGAACAAAAATTGTGACCATAATCAAGAAAGGGGAGATTAGAGAAAAATTAATTACAGGAGCAAGAAGTTTGCCTCTACCGCGTCAAAAGATTGACTGTAACAAATGGTAACAAATTGGCCATTATTGATGGTTATGAAAGGGATTATATAATGTGACAATTTTCAGCAAGTTTTCTGGTGGGAAGGCCATTAAGAAACCTGAACCTGGACCATTGCTTGAATATATTGTAGTATTGGCCTCACGTCTCCCCATGCCTTTAAAGAACACTAGGGAGAGCAACTGGCATTGAATTCACTGAATTTACTATTTTGCCTCTGTCAAGAAGCAGCAAGGATTACACAATTTACTTCTATTATTTTCTGAGTAGAGAAACTAGCCTAACTGTTTAATAAGGAGATGGAAACTAAAATAATAAAATGAAAATTAGAACATTTCACTCTTTATTTTAAACTTCCCCATTAACTTAAAGTCCAAACTTCTCATGAAGCACCTCAAAGCCCTGCAGTCTCTGGTCTCTGGCTATTTTATACTGACTGTATCTCCTGCCAATCACGGCTTCTCAAGTTGCTCTCCAGCAAGTGGCTGGCAACATACTTGTAAAACAATATGAAAATTTTACTAGTTTTACTAGTCATAATAGCAAATACTTGTATAGTTCTTATAATGTTCTAGTAGTTAGTCTAACAACATCATATATATTTTAACCCAAACTTCAGTGAACCAGTGAAATAAGTAATATCAATTCCCATTTTCTCCTGAGGACACAGAAGCACAGAGAATTTAAATAAATCACCCAAGCTTACATACCTATTAAGCAGCAGAGCTGGATTCAAGACCAGGCAGTCTGACTTCAGAGTTGATGCTCTTAACCACTGTGCCAACCTACAAATCAGACCACAGCTCTCCCTTGATTAATGCATTTCAATGTCTGATCAACTTACTTAAAATAAATACCAGTGTAGGAGTTCTTCGAGTTCTTATTCTTATCTATCCCTTGAAATCTCTCCTTTTCCATAATACCGGTTATACTACCTGTAGATTGAAGAATGAATTACATACCTAATGCAGAATAAAAATGTAGAGGCATCATCCAAAAATTGTTAATGATTTATGACAGTGACAGCAGAGCATCAAACCAAGTGTAGAACCCTCCTGAGATTCAGGGGCCTTAAAATCCAAAGATAACATATCTATAATGCTGACCCTATTCTTGCATCATCTTTCCTTTACTCATTGAGCTCCAGATGTGCTGTTCTCCTGGTCACTTTTTGTTTACTTCAAGCTCCTTCTGCCTGAAGCTTCTATGTTTACAGATCTTGCCAGGAAGTCTCCTTACCTATAGGCTCAGGCATGTGGGGCAACATCACATGTACCAGTATGGGTATGGTTTTAGTTCCGGAAGGTAAAAAGAGTGAGAAGAGGGAAGAAATAGCACTTGAAAAAGTAGTGGTATAAAACTTTACAAATATGATGAAAAAATTAAACATCTAAAAAGTAAACTAAAAGAAATTCTGATATAGACACTTCATAACCAAATTGTGGAAAGTCAAAAATGAGATAATCTAAAAGGAACAAGAGGGAAGTGATAACACTTTTAAGGGAATTTCAATAATATTAAAACCTATTTCTCATCAAAATCTTATAATTCAAGAAGGTCATTGATGACATATTTAATGCATTGAAAGAGACAGTCAACCATGATTTTTATATCCAGTACAAGTGGATATGAAAGGAGAAATTAAGATATTAACATGTAAGCAAAATTGAGAGACTTGTTGCTAGAAAACCTGCCCCACAAGAAATTACAGGAAGACATGTAGACTTAAAAAGGACATATTGCCCTTTTGGGCAGTAGAGAGTAATTCAAATCTACTGGAGTAATTTAAAACAGCAGTAACAAAAAATACACTATATTTTTGTTTGCTCATTTTGTTTGTAATTCTTTATTCTTGCCTATCTACTTAAAATACAGTTGCCTAAGGAATTAATTATAAATCTGTGTTGATAGGAAAGTAATGAATAAAGATGTATTTTTAAATACAGTATACTACTAAGGAGAAAAGATGCAATGGAACTATGCAATTTTTGTATATTATTGAAACTAAATTGGTATTAATCTTATCCAGATTATTGTAAAATAAAATGTTAACTGCAGTCCCCAGGTAAACCGCTAAGAAATATAACAAAATATAGTAAAAGAAATAAAACCTGAATTAAGATGACACAGAAAAAATATTTATTTATCATGAAAGAGGCACCAACAGAGTACCAGCAATAAAGCACCAAGGAACATGGAAAAAAAAAAAGAAAAATCATACCTAATGTAATCATAAGTATTTACATCAAATGCAAATAGATTGAACAGTCTAAAAGGCAGAGATTAGAAAATAGATAAAATATATCATGATTCAATTATACACTGTCTACTAGAGATGCACTTCAAATTAAAAGACAAATAGGTTGAAAGCAAAAGGATAAAAAAGACTATATCATGCAAAAGGCGACCATAGAAATCTCAGGTGTTGTGCTATACCAGGCACAATAGATGCTAAAACAAACAAACAAACAAAAATTATATATAAAAGACATTTTAGAATAATAGCCAATCTATCAGGAAAATGTGATAGTTATAAACATGTATCCACCTAACATCAGAGATCTAAAATGCATGGAACAAAAAATGACAGAATGGAATTTCCTCAAAAAACTAAAAATGGTATTGACTTTGGACCTGAGAATACCCTAAGAATCCTGAAACACCAATTCAGAAGACCTATGGACCCCAATGTTCATAGCAGCACAATTTACAATAGGCAAGAATTGGAAACAGCTAAAGTACCCATCAGTAGATGAGTGGATCAAAAAACTGTGGTGCATTTACACAATTAGAATACAATGCAGCAGAAAGAGAGAAGAAGCTACTATCCTTCACAATAGAATGGATGGAACTGGAAAGCATTATGCTAAGTGAAACAAACCAGGTGGTGATATGATCTCACCTATAAGTGGAACCTAATCAACAAAACAAACAAGGGAGCAAAATAGAACCAGAAACATGGAAATAAAGAACAAACTGACAATGACCAGAGGGTGGGAGGAGGGATAACAGGGGAAAAACAATGGTGGAGAGGATTGAATGTGGGAGTTGGGGGTTGGTAGGGCAGGGGAGAGAAATGGGGGAAAATGGGGATAGCTATAATTGGACAACAATAAAATTTTTTTGTAAACACATAAATGAGAAAACTAGCTCAAAAATCATTGAACAAATAAAAAATTACAATGATATATTACCTCATACTCATTAAGATGGCTATTAAAATAATAAGTTTTGACAAAGATATGGAAACATTGAATCCTTTTCATCATTGCCGGGAATATAAAATGGTATAACTGCAATAGGAAACAGTTGGATGGCTCCTCAAAAAGTTAAGTGTATAACTTGAATGATTTAGAAAATCCACGTCTTTGTATATAGCCAAGAGATATGAACGTGGGATCTCAAAGAAATATTTTTACATCCATGTTCAGAGCAACACTATTCACAGTAGCTAAAAGGTAGAAGCTACCCAAGTGTTAAAAGATACATGAGTAAACAAAATATGGTATGTACATACAATAAAATAATACTGAGCTTCAAAAATGAAGGGAATTCTGACACTCTCCAACATGGATGAACTTTGCAAACCTATGTTAAATGTAGTAAGACAGATATAAAAAACATATTGCATGATTCTGTTTATATAAGATTTATAGAACAGGCAACTTTCTAGAGATAGTGGTTGAACAGAGGTTACGAGGGTCTAGGTAGCAGGAGAAATGGAGTTTTATTTTTTATGGGCATTGGGTTTCAGCTTTGCAAGATGAAAAACATTTCGGTGATGATGGTTGCACAATAAGAGATGCCTAGCCTATTGCACTGATGAAATTGATTGTTAACTTTTAATTTTACCTACTGATTAAACAGTAGCAAGGACTCTAGACTTATTGGTAGGACATTGGCATTTAGAGGTGGAGGACTAAATCCAAAAAAATTCAGGGATCTTCTATTCTAGTGAAATTTCCAGGCATCCTGTGGTACGGGACATTCCTCATAAGGTGAGAAAATGTTGTTACATTTGGCTGTTTTTAAAACCAAAAACAAAGTGCAACAACAAATGGGGCTTTTTAGGTTTCATAGGCAACGTGTGTCTGGGTGTACTCACTATGGCCATTTACAAGTGATCCAAAAAGTTGCTATTTTGGCATGAGAACCAGAACCAAGGGGAGCTCTGCAGCAGGCCCACGACTCTGTCCCTTGAGCCCTGTGATCTAGGTGACCTAATGGAGCAGGGAGTGTCAGTGACAGATAGAGGTGCTGCTTGGAGCCTTTTAGCAGAACCTTATAGGGGAATCCTGGCACGCACCTGAGATTTTCTGAAATCTCAGAAAATTTGTGAAGGACTCACTTAAAGGGAAGTTCTCCTAGTGGAGAGAATGCATCTGATTATTCATTTTACTTCAAAAGAGAAATGGCCAGAGTTCTAAATGTATACTGATTCATGAGTAGCAGCCAGCATTTGGACTGAGTGTTCGGGGTCTTAGAAGAAACATGATTAGAAAACCGGTGAAGAAGGAATACGTAGCATCAAAGTATTTATAGTTTTTAAAAATGACTTCATTATTACTGATCAGACCTGAGTGACACTGGAGGGCAATGAGAGGCTGAAGAGAGAGGCAGACCACTCCAAATTGGTAAGTGGCAGGTTTAATAAGCACGGGAACTTACATAGGAGGCTTGTCACGAGCACCTTAAGTGGAGTTGGTCTCCACACCTGTAAACACTTATATGTGAGCTTATTCAGAAGCTTCCCCGGCTTCTAGAGCAGGGAAGGTGAGCAGAACCAACATTTCAAAGACCGAAGAGGACCAGAGGGCCTTCAGTTGCTCAGGCCCAGCTCCTGGTCCATCGGCCCTCACGTTCTCTCGATCGCCTCCTCTGACAATAGTTGCCCATGCTGTCTCATGACTTCCATAATATCCAGCCATGGCTTCCTCAGGTACCTGGAACAAGGTAAGACATGGATCTCTCACCTTTTGCCTACTTCTGTTGGCCAGGACAGTCACAGACCCTCCAACTCCCTCTTCTCTGTCTCATGAAAGATAAGCTGAGTTGTTTGACGCCCTATAACCAGCTACAATGACACACATTTTCTCTCCGGTTTACTGGGACTAAGGTTTCCCTTAAAAATTATTCCACCTGTAACCACCCAGGTACTTCTTCCTATTAAAGTATAAGGCAAACCTCCCTACTGGGCACTCTGATCTTCAGATATAGGGGCCTTACCCTATTGCAATAGCCCTGATACAATCAATTTCCTGACTTGTTTTGTTTGTCTTTTATATACCTACTTATCTGCAGTTACACTTTATATGAATTACACTTTTATCTGCAATTCTGCAGACCTCTCATTTGATTCTTACAGTTGCTCATTTTAAAGTCATAGGAACTGTGGATCTAAAAGTTGTGTAACTGTAGAAAAGTGCTTCTCATTCTTAAAAATAAAGCACTAGAAATAGACAACAAAACCCACAAGTTTAATGGTGATACATTAAAAAAGTATATCATCTTTACATAATGGAGAATACAAACACATTCACATTATCTTTTAATAACATAATATCTTTTAAGACAAGTATTAATATTTCAATTCTTAAAATGTTTTCCTAATGTCAAATGTAGAGCTCAACAAGCATCAATGGTCCAAAGCTTAGCCCCCTCCCGCTAAGCAGCCAGAGGGGTCTCGTTTCAGGACGGTGTTATCTGCATCGGTGGGCTAATGCCGTCGGAAGAGTGCAGAATGATCTATGCCTGTCATTATTTTCTCTTTTCAACCTTTTTAAATTTTTATTCCAAGCTTATTTTGTTCATGTTTAACTCATTTGAAATACCAGTTTGTAATACAGCCAAAATCTGCAAATTATTCAGCATACCAGAGCATAACAGAACATTTTTTCACGTTAATTCATCAATCCACCCTCTCCATTCATTCATTTAACTATATTCAACGATGTATTTTGCATTCAGCTTACAAATAAAACTATGTAGCAATGGTCTTTTGTTATTTATGATTCCCTAATATTCATTTTCCGTTATAACTTTAACAATTAGCACCTCTCTGGGCACACAGTAGATGCTTCAAATATATTTGATGTTGACTGACAGATTAAAAGATTTCAGACAGTTTAGGCAGAGAATAACAACTGAAATTTACAAATGTGTTCCCCTAACAGCACAAGATACTTTAAATACAAGAGTATCAAAGAAGGTCAATGCTGAAAGATAACCCCACTGTTCTCCTTTATAAATTAAAAGACTTTATCTCTCTCATCCTTAGCCCTTTTGTTATCTGCATAAATAAAAATCCCATAGTTAACATTTGTCACTTTTAATTTTGAACCCCACTTTATGCAAATCATTTAAAATACGTACAATGAGCTCTCACCCAAGCTGTGCAGATTAAATGCCCATGAAGAAGTTGAACAAGGGCACACTGAAAGTATTTAAAAACATTATTATAATGCATCATTATAATTAGAGATATTATTATTTTATATGACATGACAGCCCCAAGTTTCTGCTGTCTAGCTGGGCAAATTAGTTAAGCTCCCAGAGGCTTTTTCTCATCTATATAATCAAGCCTTTGGATGGGGTGACAAACAAGGGTCCTTTCAGCTCTGAAATGCTGTGACTATTAAGACTGTCTAATGTACTGCCAGTAACAAGTAGTCTGTCTTCTGGAAAATCTTGTTTATTAGAAAAGATTTTAAGATTGTACTTCTCGCGCCTAGCCTAATAATTTTTCCTTATAAAATCATATTCATCTTTCTTTTAGCAAAGAAATAATTTTATAATTAAATGCTTTCACTGATATTTTTAATAAATTAATTTTATTACTTCTTAAGAGATAACCATGGGTGTCAAGTAATTTATCTTAAATAAAAAATGCATCAGGTCAATTGTTCTTGAAGAATATTAAAACCTTTAAAAATCTACTTGTCAGGAATTACTATTTCTAGCAAAATGCATATTTTTCTTAACAAATAATTGTAAAATGACTCATTAATTGGAAATAATGCATACATATCTGATGAACATGTTTGTGGTAGGGTCCTTGTAAAACTGCATGGAGGTGCATTGTTGTTACTAATTTTGTTACTCAATTTATTTCAGATGAGCCATTGGAGCCCTTTCAAGTTGACTACTGTGTCACTTTGACATGCTCATGGAATATTTTTAATTTCTTTACTTTCTAGTCCCAGAATTTGTTCTAGGCTCATTTAATAACTTCTCTTCCCAATTCCTATGCAACATCAAGGGGTTTACTATCTTTCTGTGTTTTGCCATCTGTAACTCTTTTCTCCAACAGTTAGAAACATGACTCTCATAATCTATGATATATTTCATTTGCTCAATTCTGTAATAAATGTATAGTTTTCTTGCAGTGGAAAATCAATATTCCTTAATCATATTCCTATGTTTCTAACTAGGTTTCTTTTATATATATATAAAAGACATAAATCTTTTTGTCTTTTATACACACACACACACACACACACACACACACATTCAAATACTTTTTTGCATGATGAAGACCTCTCTTGGAAAATAATATTTAAGTTATCCCTGAATAAAAGATAGGCAATCTAGGAAGATGTGGTCCTAGGCCGCTGTTCCAGGTGGTGGGGTGGGTGGGGTAGGATCTGTAGTGAAGATAAACTTTCTGAGCTTTAGAAACAGAAAAAAAGCCAGTGTAGACTTTGTGAGGTCTTTATCTACTTTCCAAGAATAAATGACTATGTACCCTAAAGAAACAAGATCTTTTAGTGACACAGGAAAAAATGTGCAGGTGACATTTGTGTCATAGATATTGTTTTACTTGACGAACCACAAATCATACCAACTTCTTTCTCCCATAGGCATCCCCAAATAGAAATAATATATCCATTTAAATAATATTGCCATCCTGTAATGGGGAGACTAGTGCAACAGTTTCAAAAACACACACACACAAAATCTACCTAAAAACCAGATCTTATATTCATCTGCATTTCTTTTCTATCTATTGGCATTACCTTAAGCTCAACCACTATAATTTTTAAGTTGTCCTCCATGGCTATTTTCAAAAGTAGATAATCATCAGAATACCAATCAACAACCCATGGCTTTCTCTGTCTTAAAAATGAGTTTAACAAAAATGTTTTAAATTAGAGTATTAATTAGTTTGTTTATTTATGAGGCATGTGAAACCAAACATTAATTGAGGTAGGTTGACTAATAGTAAGAAATGCTGCAAGAGAAACCTAATTATAATTCTATGGAAGTACAGGAAGGGGGAAAAAATCAACTTGTAGATGTTAACTAACAAGTTATTAAAATAAATACATTGGTAAATTGAAATACTCTGTTTAAAGAAATCCAGAGACAAATTAAGTAGACGTCTGCTCCTCTGACTGAGTGCTCGGCATTAAAGTTAGCGCTGCCTGGCTTCCGGACGCCTTTCTTTGTGACTACTTATATGTCAGCCCTGTTTCTGTTAGACTCGCCATCACACTTTATTGTCCACTATTGTGTGTTGAGTCTGGGGTTCCTGCTATTGTTTTACTTTTCAATCAAGATATTGATTTTCCCAGCATTGCAACAGAGTCCTATTGCTTCCCTTCACTATGGTTCGTTTCCGAGTAAGGCTGAAAGAAGGATTTTGAATTCAAGGGAGTCAGAGTGGTTTTTATAAAACATTTTAAAATAAATTCTGAGGCAGGCAGAGGAATGGGAAGCAAGGTTAGAGTAAATGGTGACTAAAAATATTATGAAATGAGGTAACCTTGTTCTTAACACTATGCAGGTTAGGAGGAAGTACCCCCCCGCCCCACTTTAAAGTTCTTGCCTGGGACCCCTGTAGCAAAAGAAAGATTACCAAAAGAAAAGAATACAAATTTATTCAATATAAATTTTACATGGCACGGGAATCTTCATAAGGGAAGAAAGATTAAAAGGCACATTTAAACTTCAGTGCTTTTATGCTAAGTTTGATGAAGAGTGAAGAGTTGTGGAAAGATATGAATCAAAGAATGTATGCAAAGTGTAGTAAACTGGGGAAAATTTACTTAACAAGGCTTTATTATTCAGATTTTTTTCTGTGTCCTTTTACCTTTGGAGATAAGAATACTCCTTTCCTTTGAGTATAAGGAGGACAATTCTCCTATAAGGGTCTTTTCACCTGCTTCAGGAGGTCAGAAAGTTCTTTTAGATTTTATGAATTGCCTCAGGAGAAGGTTAGAAAGCCCTTTCTGCAGATGTCATTTCTCAAGTTCCTTAAGCTTGAAATACTCAATATGCCAAGGTATCACATTTTGAGGTAGCATTTTCTGAACCCCATTATGGGAACATTCCTCAGCAAGAAATGAGAAAACCCTTACACTCAAGATTTATTGACAACTACTGGTTATAGTAGTGTTTAGTTCGCTTGTTCTTGCTTTTCCTTCTTTGGTATGTTGACTTCTAGAGTAATTACTAGTATTAATTATGGACATTTTCACTTGCAATTAATTCTTATTTTAAGGGATAAACTATAATTAACTGGAAAATGCTTCTGTCTTCCCATTTTCAAACACCAGCACCTTGGGGCTCAAGAATAGAATTGAAGGCATTGTCCATCTGCTGTATAAATGGAGTGTAGTCCAAGAAACACAAAATAAAATATGTCTTACAATTTACCCTGCAAATGAAAACCAATCTGTATAATAAAGGTAGACATTCTCTCTCCACAAGCATGACTGATTAGAAAGCGAGGAGTGTGTGGTTGAGTGTGTGTGTTGGGGATGGGTTGTTGTCAAGGGAGATAACATGTGTGCTTACGCAGGGCATAGGAAGTCTCTGCTTCCCTATAAAGAAGGAGGATCTATCATGAACATACTGCCTTGGTTTGAAATCTACATGTGCTGTATTGACTAAGAATAATAAGGTTGAGTGAAGTCTTAAATTATTCCTGGGTGGCCGTGGGGCAACTGGTTGCAGCAGGTTTTGACCCTTCGGACTCTTATTAGAAACCCAAACCCCACACAAAACCTGTCTTCCAGAGGAGCTGCTGTCTGCTCCAACACTCCTTCCACAAAATTGCTGCTGATTATATTGGTCGAAAGAATTTACTTAGACAAAATAATTATATAAACTGTGGGATTCTATAAATTTGGATTTTATTGGCTGGCACATAGAGATTATTCTTTAAAAAACAAGCTGTGTAAGAACTTCAGAAGAGATATTGAAAGATAGAAATATTTTGCAAGTGATTTGCAGTTACGTGATTCGCAAAAAACATTATAATGTAGTGCTTAGCACATGAGGTTCCATTTTATATATTTTCTTATAGCTTTCATAATGTATTTTAAATTCATCATTGTTTTCATGCAAGCTAAAAATAATTGTGAATGAATTCTTTTGTTTACAAATAAGTCACAGGTCCTTGATTCTTGAAATAGCAATTAAAATAAAATAAAACTAGGCACTTACATTTTTTTTCATTCAAATATACCTAAATCAACCTCCAAAGAAATATACTATGTTACATTTACATTTCTATAACTAGTGTTTAAATTTTCAATTTACAAATCAGCTGGAAGTCAGTGTGAATAAATAAAAGAATATTGAATGTGTAGTCAAGTGACTTTAAGAACCATTTCACTAGCCATCAGAGAGATGCAAATTAAAACCACAATGAGATACCACTTCACACCAGACAGAATCATCATCGTAAACAAATCAACAAACAACAAATCTGGGTGAGGTTGTGGAGAAAAGGGAAAATAGTATGGAATTACTTCAGAAAACTAAACATGGAACTGTCTTTTGACCCAGCAATTCCACTACTGGGATTATACCCTAAAAATCCAGAAACTCCAATTCAAAAGAACCCATGCACCCCAATGTTCTTAGCAGTGCAATTTATAATAGCCAAGTGTTGGAAGCAACGTAAGTGCCCATCAGTAGATGAGTGGATCAAAAAACTGTGGTACATTTACACAATGGAATGCTACACAGCAGAAACAAAGAAAGAGTTCCTACCATTTGCAATGGCATGAATGGATCTGTAAAGAATTATGCTAAGCATAATAAGCCAGGCAGTGAAAGACAAATACCATATGATTTCACCTATAAGTGGAGACTAATCAACAAAACAAGCAAGTTAAATGTAACTGGAGACATTGAAGTGAAGAACAAACTGACACTGAATAGGGGAGAGGGGGAATGGAAGGGGGGAAACGGGAAGGGTGGTCAAAGAACATATATGGGGGACACAAAGATAAAATCAATGTGGGTGTGGTCAAGGGGAGAGGGTTGGGGGAGTGGTGGGGGAAAATGGACAAAATGGTACATGAACAACAATAAAAACATTTTTTTTAAAAAGAAAAAAAAAGAACCATTTCAAAGATATTCTTCCTTTGGATACTTTAACCTCTCTGGGTGTCAGAGTCCTCTTCTGTAAAATAATGAAACTATCCCTTGCACAAGGTTATTGTGTCGATCAATGACAGTGCTCCTGAGAGCATGTTCTAAAACTTTCAATGCTATAGCAAAGTTTAAAAAAAGGTCTTAATTTTTTCCAGTGTATGTTCTTCAGGGCAGCACTAATATAGACATTTTCTAAGGTTTTTATGCACAGCAGGTAAGGAAGAACTAGCAGGCCTGCAATTGATTGCCGTCAATTATTGGAAAACGCTTAAGAAAGGAAAATAACCTGGTCAATTCTCCTTGTAAATGCTAATGGCTGACCTCTTGACAAAGACACAAATGGTACAGAGGACTAGGAGGGCTCACATCTATGAAATGCTTTTAGCAGGCTGTATGTGAGTCATCTGGGATTGCTATAGCTGTAAGGACAAACAAATGAGAACAGAAACAAAGCCCTGAAATCTGGGGCATGCACTGTGTTTAAATATCCAATTAATAAGGGTATATTTCATGAATTCACGATCAAAATATGTTTCCCTTATGTGTGAGATACTCACACATACACACATGCACACACAGGCTCTTAGAGACTTCTTTTGCTAAGTAAGTATCAGAGAATGTATTAATTTGCCAACAAATAAAGTATGAATGTAATACCCTCTACTTCCTCTCTCTACCTCACCTGTGGCTATTAGTTGTATCTTTGCAATTAGAGTAAATATTGCTTCTGACTCAGATATTTGATCCTTGTGAGTGTGATTTGGCAAATAAATTATTTGTGTTCTCTCATAGACATAAAAAGGTCACATAATATTATCATCATCCATACCCAATTTTACCCTAAAGAGGTTTTATTGATAGCATGTAGCTCAGCTTACACAAAGTACTTTTTAGTTAGAAACAATTTTTGTACGTACTACCTTCTAGACACTGTGTTAGCTTGTAGCTGTAGGGAGACAAAATTAATTGAAAAGGCTGCTGAACTTCAGGTATTGTTTGGGGATTAGGAATGAGGAAACACCTAGAGGAGATCACTTTAAAGAGTCTGTGATAGATCAAGTGAGAGTACTACATTCTTGACGACTCAATCCCTCAAAGGTAAGTAGTGTTGGAAATAACATGTACCAAGGATTTAGTTAAGAAACAGATGGTATATATTTAAAATTACCAGTACTTCAGTAAAATTTATAATTTTTTTTCTCTCTCCCCTCCCCCCTTTGTCTCTGTCTTTCTTTGAATGCATGGTATAGATGTGTGCAGGCATACTGCCAATGCTTAGCAGCATATTTAGTTAATTTTCTTAGACTAATTCCATTTTTATTCTTATTATTGTGTATCATATAAAAAACATTAGTCATATAGAGGGCATTCATGAATAAAATGACCTTAATTTTGTGGTACTGTGGAGCAAATAGTATCCACAGAGGTTATTAATTCTTCACTTAAAATATCTTTACATTGTGAGGAAATGTGTTTTTTGGTTTTGTCTTGTTTTTTTTTTGCATTTGGTGTATTTATTTGTTAGCCCTCTATTTCTTTGCTATAGTTTTTATTTGGAAGAGATTTTCCCTTGGTGTATACTCTGAGTATTTAGGTAAAAATCTCACATCATGGGCATCCCAGACATTGCTATACACATCCTGCCTCTATCCCTAACTAGCTGTGAGACACTGGGCAGTTCTTTCAGCCTGGTGGGGCTTCGGTATCATCACTTGTAGAGAGAGTTTGAGTCAATCTTCCTCTGACTGCCTAAGTCAAAGTGCTTATTACCTCTGTTTCTTTGTAGTCCAAATTAGTGTTCAGGTAAAAAGCTCTTCATCCGCCAGTTCTTGCTTTAAAGCAGTGGGCTTTAGAAAGATGTGTGACTGCGCTGTATGTTTTCCTCTTGATGTTTGTATCAGCATCTCCTCGGAGTGTTAATAAAAAATGAGCTCCTGTCGAGATGGTTTATTAGATCTGTTTATATAGTGATTTTGATGAAAAGATTCTTGGAAAATAGAAAAGGAATTATCATTTACTGAAGTTGAATTTACCCTATTTTGAGTAAGCAAGGTAGGTGCTTTTATTCTTCTCTGGAAAATGAGAAAAATAATTTTCAAGAGTTGTTAGGTTTATGTTGGGTATATTTTGCCACAATAAAAATAATTGTCTTTTTTTAATTGTTTTAAAAAATAAAAAGAATTTTCAGGTGCCTAAAACATTAAAGAAGTCAAATATATAAATAGATAGATATAGATATAGATATAGATATATAGAGATAGATAGATAGATAGATATAGATATAGATAGATATAGATGATATAGATATATGTATGACTTCGATCTAGATCTATATGGAGGCAGAGTCTATATTGTGTAATGATATTTCTCTATTGAGAATAAAGTTGAATCATGTATCTGTTGACTCTTGGCTGTGTCTGATTTGGGGCAGCCCTTCCACCTCACCCATTGCCCTCTTTTGTCCTTAAGCTCTCTGTTTTCTACCATTTGTCATTCTTTTCATCATCCAGGAACCTTTTCCCAGCTTTATAATATCTATTAGAAAAACTAAAAGTATTATTGGCCATATACCACTCACATCACTGAAATGTAGTGAAACACGAAAGAGCAGAGTGGTTAAGTGCACATGCCATGGAACTGATGTTTTGCATCAGAATCCAGATTTAAGGCTTAATTATTTGTGATCTGTGAGGCTTAAGTGAGCTCTCCGTGCCATAATTCCCATGCTGGCAGCGCAGGGATAATAAAAATAGTATCTGAATTAAAGGATTGATGTTGGATGATGTGGGCTAGTTTTATGAGGAAAAAGTATTACCTACTGAAATTTAGATAATAGTTCCAGTCATTCTCCTTATATTATTGAAAGCTGTAGACCTGGAGTTTTTAAGATACTCCATATTAATAACAATCCCTGCAGTTTGGGGATTTATGTGACTTCCAAATTCTTTTCCCATTTTTTTTTTGACCTGATACTTTTGTGATACCACATCATGACTCTGGATTCTGATTTCAACGTTTCTAAGCCCAAATTTTAATCAAAACTCTATCTGCATCGTTTCACTTTATAGCAGGGCCCTGACATTCTTGGTTCCAGGACTGTACCCAGCATTTTAGTAGCCCCACTGTGATTTCTTTGAAGAAAACTTCTAAGCCATTCTCTCTATCCCCGAGGGCTTTAGCGTATTGACTATCCCTGGACTAGACAGGGGAACTCTGAGAAAATGGGGTCTGTGAGCTTACAGTTGGCCGAGAGGTAGATGGAAAGTAACGTCCAGTACGCAGTTTACTTCTCAGGAGAAGTAGTCGGACCTTGTGCTCAGAATGTGAGGGATGGACGCACAGTCTGCCGGACTCACGGGAAGTTCACCCACAAGATGGTGCTCACTGCTCATCTTTGTTAGTAGATCTTCCATCTTGAACAAATATGTTAAATACTGTATTTTCACAGGATGGGTAGAATAATACCTTGTTTTGCAAGATCATATGTCATATACTGTGATCTGTCATATTTTGTGTTTCAAGCTCTACTATGTTTTGGACATTTGCTGTATGTGTTTAGAGGTGTATGTGTGTTTTGTTTATATGATATAAGACTTAACTCATATTATACTAGTCTTAACGACATAATATAGACCTAGAACATTTTGAAGGCTGCTGGGGAAGATAGACACTTGAAGAAGGGAGGACTGACTATTATTTTTCATGAGTGTTTTAACAAAAGTAGAATGATATGAATACATTGACTATTTTGAAGCACTGGTTCTGTGTAAAGAAATACATATTTGTATACTTTTTATCGTTTTAAGTATTAATATAGAGTTCTTTTCTAAACTCAAGGTGTGTACCTTTAATTTCCTTTGTAATTCTCTCACAAGGTTTCTGTAAGTGTTCTTCACAGTTATTCAGGTATGATTGACAACTTAGTTTAAACTAACAATAGCTGCAACTGAAAATAGGGAAGAAATACAGGTACTATAAGAACGAATTACAAAGGAGGATATAATAGAGCAGGAACAGAAACCTCAGAAATGGAGCCAGTTGCTGATGCATTTAGGACCAGTTCTGGCCCTAAAAAATAATTACACACACACACACACACACACACACACACACGTATGTATGTGTGTATATATATATATATATAAAATGAATCTTATATATTCCTTATATAAGTACCTTATTTATATAAAGGGTCAGTTTGTGTGTGTGTGTGTGTGTGTGTGTGTGTGCATGTGTGTATACTCCTTCCACTGGATGGAGTGTAGCTGGGCATACCCAACATTATATCTTGGTAGATCAGACATCACCTGGTAGGGAGGACTTCTTAAGTCACATGATAGTTCAAATATAGAAAGCTTTTGATCTTTTCTGAGACCATAAATCAGAAATGGCTATTCCATAGAATAGCAATGTAGAGAGAAAGGATTAACATTACTCCCAAATCCTAAAGCCCTGTACTATGGTTACCCCACAGGAGCACATCAATGACCCCATATAGCATCCCTATTCAATATATGGATTTCGAAAATCATCATCTCCAAAGTCCAAATGACCCATGTAACTTGCCCAAAAGCTAAATCCCATTAATATGACTTTTCTTGCTTTGAGTTCTACTCAGAAGTGGCAACCTTTTAGGTCATTTGGTAAATGGGTTTGGAATAGCACAATCCAAAGGGGTGTATAGTCCTCCAAAATTCAAAGTGGTTTACTAAGCATTAAGCTGTCCTTCATTTTAGGAGAAATATATCTATAATATAATAAATACATATGTGTGTGTATATATATATGTGTGTGTGTGTGTGTGTGTGTGTGTGAGAGAGAGAGAGAGAGAGAGAAACATTACAGATGTGAAAAGCCATTGAATTTATATTTATTTCCTACCCTTCAGTACACATATTTCTTATCAATGTATCTGGTCTTGTTATTACTTCTGGCTCATGAGCTGTAATCTGCATGACATCAATGAAGTGGATACACATGGTATATAGAATAGAGGAGGGATCAATGACCCCATGGTTAGATTATGGCCTAATTGATACAGCTTTAGGGTAAGAAAATGCAGCTGTATTATTGGATCTGTTAGCCGTATGCAAACTGTTCCTGGTGTCCTTACTAACAGGCAGAGAAAAAAATGCAATCACCAGATCAATACCTGAATATCAGGTGCCATGATGTGTTGATTTGCTCCAGCAAAGAAATTACATCTAGAGAAGCAGGTGAAATTGAAGTCACCACCTGATTAAGTTTACAATAACCCACTCTTTCTCTAAAATCCATTTGTCTTTGACACAGGAAAATAAGCAAGTGGAATTGGAACGTGACTGGAATCACCTACCCTGCATAATCCAAGTCTGTGATGGTGAAACTAGTCTCCCATGTCCTCTAGGAAGGCAGCATTGTTTTCTGTTTGCTATTTTGGTAGTTAGAGATAAATCTAGGAGCTGCCACATGTCCTTTTCTACCATAATTGTACTTACTCCACAGGTGAGGTAACCAAAGTGAAGTTTCTGCTAGTTGCTGGGTATATGTGTATCTGTTCCAACTATGCATGTTAGAACTGAGAAACCTATGGTAGCATGGGATAGGAGCCCCACTACATCCACATGTGATGGACCTTAATCACATGGCTTTCATAATACCCTGTGCTAACTGATGGAGCACAGTTGCAATTTTTGACTTCAGAAGTCAGTGTTAGTCCAAAGGCCGTGCCCGATAACCTCTGAAAACTGGTTATTTGTTCTTCCTTAATGAACAACTACCCTGATATAAAATGAAGATTCATTGGTGAAAGACTAGAAGAAGGTTTATAGAACTCCTTTTTAGAAGGGCAGCATTTCTTCCTCCAGGGAACACACTCTCCCTTTCTTTCTAAGGATGATGGCTTTGAAAATGGTTCAAGCCTGAGAAATGATAGACAAACCAGGAAGCTCTACCCTGATCTTTTGAAACAGGATTAATGTTCCCCAGACTGTGGACTTTCAAAGAAAAATTTAATAGGCTGATTATCTATTTCAGTCCCTGATCATTAGTCATGATCAAAGTGAACTTTGATTCTGCTTACCATTATAGAAAGCATTACACAATTTGTGTCTATCAGTTAAATGTAAGCCATACTCTTCCTACAACTCCAGGATATATCATCTCTATCAGATTCTGGGTATTTATTTGATGACAATTCCTCCTGCGACTCCTGGACTGCAGAAACTAGCCCCTGTAAAACTCATTAAGGATGCTGGTGTTCCACCGGCCAATGCATGCTTTAAACTTTGTTTAATAGGTTATCCTCTTCAAAGAGACAATGTTAGGGGTTAGGTAAGCTGATGTCATATAATATAACCTCTCCAACATTCCAGCCTTAATATGCCTTTAATACTTTCCTCTAGAGTAGGACTATGTAATAGAACTTTCTGCACTGACAGGGATAGTCTAGCTCTGTGTTATCTAATATGGTAGCCACTAAGCTACATTTGACTATTGAACACTTACATTATGGCTCAAACAACCATGAAACTAGATTTTAATTCTAATTATTCTCAATTTTTTTTACCATTTACTTTATTATTAACTAAGTTGTTTTGTTCCATAATGTAAAATCAATATAATAATACATTTTATACTATATACAATTTATGTACGTTTATATTGTGAACAATTTTATTGAATACTATTGCTTTAAAAAAAACAACCCTGTAGTTTTTGTTTGTGATAGAGCTACATGAAGTGTTAGTCTCAGTTCAGCTTATTTTGATGCTTTAATTTAATTGCTGCCATAATTATTATAACATTTATTTAATTTTTATGATTTCCTTAGGGTTTCATGCTATTTATTCACTTCTAATTATTTATTTGTTAACCCAAAGATCACTTGTAATATTGTGGTTTATTATTAATTTTAACCCAATGTGTCTAGTGTTATCATATTGGAAGTCACAACTTTATAGTATAACAAAGACATTGAGGCATCTCAGCTTCACTAGGAATTAAACTACATTTGGTCCATGTTTCAGGCAACTAACAAAGCTGACTCCTAGCTTCTTGAGCAAGCACACTGAAGTCAGACTCTCTGACTGGTGCACTTATATGAATCTAATGTTATGCTCTCCCTGATCTAGCACCCTTAAAATCTGTGATGTCTTTTAGTCTTGTCAAATCAAGGAGCCAATTCCAGATTTCTTACATTAAGATTCTGTTTCCCAGAGAACCACTTCTGGCAGTAATTACTGTTTTAGTTAAGCATCAATCAAGGTAGCAGGGTTTACATCACTATGAGTGTTATGTAATAAGGGATTTATTTATAGAAATTAGACCATGCAAAGTTACTTTAAAAGCTCTGAAAGAGAGAGCTGGGAATTTAGAAAAAGAGCAAGCACTGGCTTGGATGTGCACATGGAAGCTTACCAGGGACTCCGAGGAACCAGGTGCAGGCAGCCAATGAAATGGGGCAATGAAGGGTAACCAATGGAGTGGTCTACTAAATACTGTTGACTGGTTAGCCATGGGTCTATGGACAAGGGTCTGATGATGGAATGAGGGCCACTATTTATCATCAAGGCAAACATTTGGGAAGATAAGGAGGGCCTGAGCAGAGAAGAGAAAGGATAAGCTCCAAGCTTCTTCTGGGTCCTCTGTATCTGCCTATCTGAGTGTGAAAACCTGAGCATAAACACTACTGCTTAATTTATATCTTCCAGACCTCATGGGCACATCTCTTTTGACCAACACCAACCTGAGAAACTATGGGATAGTAGTTCTAAGAAGTGCAATTTCCACCTTCACCAAGTTTACATTAATAAAATCCATCATGTTTTTCAATTTGAATATTACATCTCTTATTATCAATGATATATTCCTAATAATATCTTTCTCAGAGTTTTAATGAATAATTTATTGTAATTGATGAACCTAAGGAGGGATAGTTAGTGTATGATATTAAAAATACAAACTAGATTGTTTTTAAAAATAACATTGATATGACAGAGCTCTCTGCTTTCTTTCATATTTCCTTCCAGCTCAAAACCAACATATTGCCCCAGCAAAGTTTAGAAAGGGCTACTCGGGACTGGAAGGGAATATGAAAGGCATGGACATGATTTGAAGAGAAATCAGAGTTTCAATTCCTTAAAGATTGTGAAGGGAAACATGTTGTACTTGGATAAGTATAAAATTCTTGCATCTATAAATCTGAGTAGGATATACAGTTCTAATAACACTGGCTGAACTACCAAGTACAGATCTTTTTACTCTATTTTCTATTAAAAATTTCCCAACTAATATGACTGCCATATCCGAACTCCTCCATGTAGCAAAACACAGGCAATAATCATGAATTCATTTCTCAACATGTTTTCACTCTACTGTGCATTATATCTTCATGAAAATAGATCAGAAATGTACAAAGAAAGCAGGATTAAATATCTTATGTGAGTGAGTCAGTGTAATATAATGGTTAAAAAAGCAAACTCCTATGTGGAGTCAGATGACTTTAGTCCAAATCCTGTTTCTTCTACTTATGAGCTGTGAAATCTTAGACAAATTATCTTCATTTCTCACTTATACGTAAAATGAGGTTATTAATAGTACCCACCTGATAAGGTTGTGATAATTACTTAAAGTAATAATAGACATAACACACAAGACATTAAACATTTAATGTAAATTAAATAATGTTACTAGGATCGATCATATTAGCCTGTATCTCCAATATGAGGGTATTCTCTCTTATTTTGAGAGAATAGCCTAATGAGAAAACTGTATGTACATGGTGTGTTAGGATCATTATTTTGCAGAGAGATGATGGCACTTCTGAAGTTGAAAAACAGCTACTTTCCATATTCCTTGTGTGGGCTGCCAGTAATCTCACAGCAAAGATAAAATCATAAATTCCCTCCTGGAGTATGAGTCCTGATTATGCTGAAACAAAAGTCTTTGAAAACAGGAGGGTAAAAATGGCTTTTCCAATTTGTTCACTGGGCAAACTATGTTTCTTAGTGCTTTTTTTTTTTTTAATAATCACAATATGATACTTGAGTCTTTTGACCAAATAAGGAAAAGTGAATGGAAATACAGAATGATCACACCTGTCCCAAACAGAAAGAAAGAAAGAGAGAGAGAGAGCATTTGATTTCAAAAAATGTCACAGTAAACATTGACAGAAGACTGCCTGAAGCCAGGACACACCATTTGGGGTATTGCATCTAAGACACATACAGGCAGAAAATACAGACCAATAGAAAAATCACCCTTTGCAATATACTTAGCTGTTTACATTGTTCATAAATAATACTTGTATCATATCTTAGACAATTTGATGATTACTTGTTTTTAATTTTCTCTTTTCTAGAAATCAGTGATGCTTCTAAAATCAATGGTAGGCAGTAAATTTTTTTCATTTCTCTCACATAGTTTGCCCATAAGCTAGTACTTAAGCAGTAAATCTATACATATTTCTAATTTTGATTGAATCACTCAGTGGTTAAATATGGCTTTTTTTGTTTGCCATATTTGTATTTCTTCATGTGTATCTATAACCCCTAAACCTTCATTGTGGCTTTGCCAATATATCCATCTAAATACTTAACTTTTTTCTCCCTGAGTATGATAAAGGCTGTGAGATGATAGAAAAGGGGAGGACAACTCAGCTGAGAGCTGTGTATTTTGAACAGTTTGCTCTTCCGGGAACTCCAATGTGATTTTCCCCTCCTCAGTTCACTTTCGCGAGACTCCTCCCAGGTGCAGGTATTACTTAAAATCAGTTTCCAGAGCTGGAAGGGGCTTTCTGCCTCGCATTAGTCTGGAGTGCAGATCTGAATTGATACAACTCAGGGAACTGACTGACCCAAGTTCCTAGCTCCCATTTTGTACCCTGTTGCCCCTGCCTTCCATTTCCTGCCTTCCCAATGACTAGCCAAATCTGTTCATTTGTGGTTGTGTATTCATAAGGATAAAGTGAAGAAAATTATCAGTTGAATCTATTTTGCTGATAAATCAACATTTAAACAGATGAGCTGAGGACTGCTTGATTCTGATTTCTGAATTTAGGCAAAAAAATATTCTCTGTCCCCACACATGTTGTAAATGTGAGCTTCTGATTTTGTTGAAACCTATAGAAATTTCCGTAGTTGATATCCATTTGTTCTCCATTGGTCACGCTTCTGCAGAAGCTCAAGGAGGAAGCCAGGGTCAGTTTTCCACTGTCTCAGACACATGTGTTCAGAGGAGTACTCTCAGATCAGCACTTAAGAACATCATAAATTAGTCATGTGAAGGGCAGTCAGCAATCACCTTGCTTGTGATTGCCTGAACTCAACGCTTGTTTCCTACTGACTCCATTATCACTGCAGCTGCCCAGTGTTTTCTGGAAACAATAAGGTAGTTTAGAAACATTTGACAGCATAAAAACTTTGGAAAGTAGTACAGTGTTGAATTTGAGGAGAATTACAATAGAATATTAATCTTTGTTAATCAAGTGATTAATTAACAAGTGGTGTTTGTGGCACTATTTTGGGTAAGGCATATTTAGAGAAAGTTATCATTTTTATGGTTGATATTACTCTGTTAGAGATGAAGATATGAGTATCAATAAATTAATTTATGTTCAGTTCAATTTAATATTTGGTTAAGTCAATCACAACAGTGGGTAGAAAAAGAGAACAAGAGAACCTCCAACAACTTTTAATTTTATTTCACTATCATGGAAAAATGTTACAGATAAACATAGGTTTGTTATACCATCATTCTCATCTCCTATAGATTCTTTTTAGGTGGCTTCTACCATTTGATTCAAGATGTCTTCACAAGTCTAGCCACTGTTTCCACATTTCAGCAAACAGGAATGAGAAAGTGACACAGAAGGACATACCCCTGTGCATCAGTGTGCGAGGGCTGCCATAACAAGGTACCAAAGACTGGTTGGTTTCAGCAAAAGAATTTATTTTCTTGTGATAGTGGAGGCTAGAACCCCCAAACCGGGGTGATGGCAGGGTTGATTTCACTCTGAGGTCTCTCTCCTTGGCTTGCAAATGGCTGTGTTCTTCCTTGGTCTTTATATGGATTTTCCTCCCTGTGCATCTGGGCCCTAATCCCATCTGGGTCCTTTTATACCACTAGTCACATAGTCACATTAGATTAGGGCCCACCCTAAAAACCTCATTTTGTCTTAATTATTTTTTAAAATATTTGATTTTCAAATATGCATACACTCTGAGATACCTGAAGTGAAGGCTTCAATGTATAAATTTGGGAGGCAGAGATGCAATTCAGCTGTAATACCTTCTCTTTAAGGACATTTCACTATAATCGCACACACTGATGATACTTGCATTCTATTAACTAGAACTTAGTCATATGATTACACATATAAGTCCTTGTGACTAGTTAAATATCCAGATTGCTATTACTGAGAAAGACATTGTAAACAGTTGTTAGGGAATGAATAGGAATTTCATTTATACTCCTTGTGAATAAAAATTAGAATAAGAACTAAAAATATGATTACCAAACCACAAGGAGTTTACACGGTTATATGCTTAAGAGAATTATTAAGTTGCAGCAAAAGAAGGCTAATTTATCCAAAAGAGGGGTCTTGGAAGAAAATGAAATGAGGGCAACCCAACAATCAAAGAAAAAATGGAATATTCTGGCATCAGAGAGGTATATTAGAGCAAGTTCAGAAATCCTGATAGGCATAATTAATGAGAGCCTCTAGGCACCACAAATGGAGTGGGATTAATCCTTCAGTTTTTCATCTATTTTCACTCTTGAAAATTTAAATTCTAAATTTTAGGTTAAGGATTCTGATTGTGTGGACACATCTGAAACACATCTGTTTCTAATGGATGTGGACACTGAGAGAAGCAGTAAGGCTGAGAGCAGTAGTGGGTTAGGAAGGGAATGATGGACACTTAGAAGAAAATCAATATGCTAAAGATGCTCTTAGAAGAGAGAGGTGAATGCTGTCCAAGGTGGATGCTGTCCAAGAAATAAAACAAACATAACTCTGCCTAGAGTTAGAGATTCCAATTGTACATCCCTTAACAATATGAAGATAATCTAAATACTAAACCCAAATGTATACACATAAGAATAAAAATAAAGATGTGTCAGAAAAAAAGAGCTTAAACTCTGTGCCTGAGATTAATGCATGAGAACTGACTGCAATAAAACAATGATATTACATGTATTTAGAAATAAACTATCTTATTTATATAAAATGTAAACACCTATGCATTAACCAAATATCCAAAATTGAAACATTTTTAGAAAATAATGCATAGAATAGTGTATTCTTCAGGCAATATGATATTCCTAAAAAGACACAAAAACTTCAATAAAGAAAAATACAGAGTCGACAGCATAAAAATCACAAAAGCTTATATAGTTAACAAACCTTGCACTCTGATCCCATTAGAACCTTTTGTAACAATTCTGTGCTTTTTAAGATGAGAAAAAAAATAGCAGAAAAAAGGTCACATCAAATTGCTATCAGCCTGTATTTTATCCTATGGTAAATTCTAAAAATCATATATCTAAAGATCTGCATTATAGGCCTTCAACTTGTATTTGGTACCAGTGCCGAGTCAGGTAAAAGGCTGAAGGATTTGCTGTTCGCCTTGTGCATTAGGGAGACTTCCAAGCAAGCCATTCAGCTCCTGGGTGTCACCTTTTTAATAAAAGTTTTTTTTTTCTCTTTAGTTGGTCTTAATCAACAGAAAAATAGTGATTAGTCATACTGTGCAATGGACGTCACCTTCAGTAAACTGAATTAATTACAAGCTGATGCTAAATCTGAAACATTCTGTTTGTAACTTTTTTTTTGGTAAAGAGAGGATTCTTTATAATAAAACTGATGTTTAAGTGTGTCTTTGACCCCAATACAAACAATTTAAAGCAAGGTTTGTGTTGCCCCTTACTCACTGTGGTGGTGGCATTAGGTACTGATGTTTGCCTGATTCAGTGTTCTGACTTTTCAACTTTTTACTTACAATTTTCAAATTAAAATTTCTGTTGTCATCTTATATAGTTACCTATACCCATATGTATGTAAGTATCACCTGATATGAGGTGATACGTATACATACACATATAGGTATATATACACATATATGCACATTTATACAAACATAAACATACCACACATAAGTATACTTATATATGAATAGATATGTACATACATAATAGATACACATGTACATGTGTATATGTGTATAAATATAAAATTATTTGCCATATTTAACATAATATAGAAGTACATAATTATATTTTAATACAAAAGTATATACATTTATGTGGAAAAACTAGTCTTATCTTCTAAAAATATCTACCTTTTCTACTTGTTTCTGTTAAGAAATATTTTCCCAGCTTTAAATGCTTAAATCTCTTTGATTCAGCAACTGATTTTGAGAGACCATTATGTGCTTTTGATTCACTACCTGCTTCACATTGATCTTCTGCAATGGTTTTGTGACAGTCTCCTTCTAAAGCAGGCAAAAAAACAGATGAGATAACACAACCCTATTTATTTACCAGGTTTGTATTTCATTGATTGACATCTGAACCCAGAGGAAATATGGTTTCATTTTCCACTCACTGGTTGAATCAAGTTTGACTGTCTCCTAAATTCTCCCAAGTCAAATAACCTTTTCATTATTCCAAAACGAGTATAATGGTTTCCATTATTCTCATCACAAAGCCTGAAGCTTAGTTTCTCACTCCAATTTATCATGATTTGTATGTCATTGAGAGGAAACCAATTAATGTACTCTACCATTTTGCTATTAATTAGTAGATATTCTGGGAACCTTTGTCAGGATTAGAACCTTTTTTATAGCTTTATTTTTTTTCTTTTTGCTTTCTGAAATGGTGTTATAGTTTTTCTTTTCTTTAAAAGTAACTGGAATCCTTAGTTTGAATACTAGCACAAGCAGTTGAAAATGGTGCTATAGAAATACTAACTTCCTCCCACTATTACTTGAAGGATTAGAATGGAGAAAAAGAGTAATCGATTGTTATGTCTATTTTATGAGTGTTTTCTCTTTTATCCCTTGGTGTTCATTATGTGAAGGTAAAATAATTAACTGAAGTCAATCATGTAGAGGAAAAACACTCACTTTTTTGAAGGAACTAAAGATTTAATTATGGGCAAACTAATGTTCAGAATCTTCTGTGATTCAAAGGAAATACTGTGCTCAGACAGCATTGTTTAGAAGGTTTATGCAAGTCAGCTGCCATCCATAGCCAGGCGAAGGAAGCTGAAATTGGTCTTCGTCATAACTGGACCATAAAAGGAAAAAAAATCCCAAGTAAATAATTCAGATATTAATAATGATTGAGCATTTGAGCTGCCATGTGTAATTTGCTAAATTCCATATAACAATTTAGCATGTATCTAATGCAAATATCTCAGTGTAAGCTTTTAATTCCAATAATATTAAGGAAGATAATGAAGGACTAATGCAAAATGAAAGAATACCATTAAAACGTTGTGGGAAAAAGGACTCTATTAACCTTTTCTTTTGTCATAAACCTCAATATAGGAGGTAGAAATTATGCAGTATGTGTGTCAGGATGTACTGCATTTCAGGGTATCCTCCTTTTCAGACAAACCACTTCACATTCCCTAGCTGACTCCTTAAAAGATTTTCTTCTTTTGTCAGAGTGAAAAAGAGATAATTCCTAACCAGGCAACAGCTTTGTTCATAGCATGCTCAACAATGTGTAATAAAATCAAAGGAGTTAAATAAAATCTAGAACACCTAGTTCAAACTACAAAGACATACATTTAATGGCTCTAAAAGCTGCTACTTGAAGGGTGAGCAATGGGTCAGAAGCATGGGAGTTACTTAGATTATACATCATAACCCTCTCCTCAAATATTTTTTCAGAACCATCATTTAAACAAAATAACCCACTGATGCATGTTCGCTGTAGTCTGAGAAACCCTGCTTAACAATATCTCTTCTAAACGCTTATCCAGATTCAATTATCTTTAGTTACTAAGCAATACCTTGGGCACCCTACTTAATTTTTGGAGAACCCCACTTATTATGACGACCTTCCTCATATTACGGCAAAAATCTGTTTCTCTGTTCCTTATATCCAAATTAGTTCAAATTCTTCTAGGGACAATCAAGATAAGGTTTTTTTCTTCATCCAGGGTAGCCTTGCAGATAATTAAATTTATCACCTGTTCATTTTCCTTACTCTTTTCTTCTCCAATTCATTGAGTCAGCCCTCACGTTACAAAGTAGTTATTTCCCCAGCCATGTTGGCTGCTCTGCACAAGCTCTACATTGATGATTTGGAATACAGCTGTGACCTCTCAATTTGAAATATTGTCCTCCATTGATCAGTGCAGAGTTTGGCAAAAACGTTGCTCTCTCCATTCTGCACAGTCCTGCTCTGTTAATGGCAGCCTAAGATTGCGTTAACCTTATTTGGAAGAGTGGGGACATTACATTAACCATAGATTCATTACATTAACCTATGAGTCTATGGCAGTGCCAGCCCCTGTCTCTATTTTCTACCCATTTTCAAATCCAATATATATCAATTGATTTTTGGACCCCAAAGGGAACTCTAAAGAAGCTGACCATGCATTTCTACACAAAATGTTCTGGATTCGTATCTGAAGCAATTTTCCCCATAAATGTACCATATTAGATAAAATATATCATCTCAAGTTGAATCATGACTTTCCATGTTATGAGTTTGCCACTTCTTTGATTTAAAGCCTTTTAATAAAGGGTGCAATTTTCTGCTCTCATTTTCTGCAATTTTCTAAGATATAAAGGTTGTAATTTAGTTTTCTCATGCCAATGTCTATATCCTTATATCTGTCTGTCTGTCACCATCATCATTACCTACCAGTATTTTTGTTTGCTGATCAGAATAAACGTTTCTATTAAAAATACAATTTTCATTCCACTCAACAATCAACTAATTTTAATTGAGGACTAAAACCCTTATAATAACATAATGGCCTAAAAGGCACTACCTGAACTGATTCCTTTAGCTTTTATCTTTAACCCCTATTACTATTTCTCATATCTTCCTTCATTTCCTTCCTCTAAGTCATCTTTTAATAAATGTCTATCCTAACCACGCTGACACTTCCTGATTTTATTTTCTTATGCATTGACTTTCCGTTGCTCTTAACATTACAGCTATACTAAATTTTATTTATTCATAACCACCCCCACCATGCACATGCCCTCAATTTCATGCCTGTGTTTTTTGTTTACAGTTTATCCCCAGGACTTAGAATGATGCAAGACACTCTATAAGTGCTCAAAATTATGTGCCAAATGAATAAGTGGATAACTTTTTATTCTCCCCTAATCTCATCTGAGTTTCAGTTTTGTCATTCACAGGCTGAAGAAAAATGGCACTTTACTTTGCAAGTTGGCTGTGAGAATTCAAAGCAGCATGGAGGTCCTAGCCCCTAGGAGCCCCTAACTGGCTATTCTTGTGATTTTATCTCTCTGGCAACAGGATGAATATCCTACACAACTGCCAGTGTAAAAAAATCCCGAAGATTACTATATAAACCTGTAATCTTTTCTTCTTGTTTCTTTTTAATTGTACCATTGTCAATAGTTACAATTTTAAAAAAATATATTCTAATGAATATAAATAATTTCTTATTCAACTTATTTTTTTCTGGCTGCTTTTGCTGGAAGTTGTCTTTTCACTTTTCCTCTTGCTTCATAAATTAATTATATGGAAATGATGAGAAACAATGCCCAGCTCTGCCCTGGAGGAATGATGAACCTTGGAAGTGTCTGAAGACATGAGGGCGACAGCTTTTGATAATATTTCTGCTCATTAGCGTTGTCTGTATTCCCAGTGACTTTCCTTTGGACATTTTGCTTGTCAAGAACTAAGAGAGGAGGGAAGCTACTATCTCTATATGTGAATGCAGAGAGACAAAATCTTGTTAGGGAAAAAAAGCAAACTTTTCTCAGGTATCTTCTACCCAAATTCAGTCTTCTGTATATCATGCAGGATTGATGGCCATGTGCATTGTTTTTTGTTTTTTTTTTCCTCTACTAACTACAGACTAAAATAGCAGCTAGAAATAATGAACTTCTTCAGAAATAGCTAAAGGTTAACTCATCTAGAATGTTTAATGTTTATCACTTTATTTTCTTTTTAGTTAGTCATTGTATGTATGTATGTATGCATTTAAATTGCTGTTCAATCACAGGTGTCCCACCTTTTTTCCACATTACTCGCCCCAGCCCCCCCCTTCTGCCGCTCCCACTGTCAATCCCCATCCTGTTGTCCATGCCCATGAGCCCTCTGTTCCTGTCCTTTGACCCGCCCCTTTCCTTCCTCTCCCCTGTTATCAACCACCCCACTCCCCTCTGGTCACTGTTTTAATCATGCTGCTAGCATTATTCCCCAAGGTACCAAGGATATTACTTTCAGGCAACTAATAGAAATCTGGTCTCTCTAGGAAATGATTATTTAGTTAACACAAAACATTTGAGGGTAAAAGTATGCTTTTCCACAGCTGGGACTTTAATTTGTAGATTTATCTCTACCACAAATTCATATGTCAGGTTTAATGATGTCTCATGTTTTAGAAGGAACAAGTCTGACCTGAGCTTGCTCTCTTATCACATTTTATATATTTGAAAAGTGGGGTAATATGTTCAAAGTACACAGGATTTTACCCAGTATTTAGTACATTTCAATCTTTATGAACCACTTTCTATTCACATACCATAAACCCAAAATGAAAATATCCAGACTTGAATAGTTCTTTAATTCTTATGTCTGTGATGAAAACAATGTGGTGTGTGTATGTGTGTGTGTTTGATTTTAATAATAATTGGTGAACCATGAATGTATGTACATGTCTCCTACTTTATGTTGTCTTGCTGGAAATAGCCTGTTACCTAGTGAGACTTAGAAGTCAGACACTAATTTTTTTTAATTAGACCAAAATACCTAAAGTGGTTCTTGTGTTTAGCATAAAGGATTATTAATGTTTTGTGAAAAATTAATGGCTAATATATGCTTTTATTTTTTCATTAATTTTTTATTTTTGGCTTGGAATTCTGTCTGTACTTCTCAACCAAATGTCATCAGAGGGCTGTGATTTATGACATCCCTCTTTTCACAAGAGAGGCATTCCTTCTGCACTGCCTTCATAATAATTATGTAGGGCTCATGTATTATTGATTTTCTAAAGGAAATTCTTCATTAAAGAAACTCCAACTTTCCTGAAAGTGAGCAAGTCCAAGTGCATGGTCTCTCTTGCTCAGGTGAAGATACTTTAGGTCCAGATTCAGCCCATGAATTGCTCCAAGTTCTTTAACATCTACCATTTAAATACACAATAAGTTTCTATTTACTTGCTTATGCCTGAGCTCCCTCATCACAAGAGGGTTCTTCCAAAAATCCAGTATTTAAAATTAAAATTAGATAAAAACATAAACATCATATTTAATTATTCAATTCTTTAGTAAAGCATTAAAGTAATTTCTTGCTGCTAAAGAATAAGCCTTGCTGGAGGAGAGTATAAAATTAATGACACTAAAGTTTTCTCTGCCCTATATTTGTTCTGTTGCTAAGCAGAAATTTGGTGAAATATTGATATTATATCAATTGATATAATATCCACATCATATGCCAATGTGACTTGGAGTAATAATGTTCCTCTTAGGCTGCAAATCAGAATGAAAAGATTCAGTTTTGTAATGAGAAGACCTAAACTGGAACCTTTGTTCTATCATATACCAATGGTAGATCTTTCAAAGTCACCTTCCTGAGTTTCATTCTTACTATTATTAAAGTAGAGAGATACTACTCATTTAATAGGCTTACTGTAAAGATTAAATAATATAGCAATAATAACATTTATGGATATACTTGAGAAGCATGTTTAAACATCATAGCAACACTATGTAGTGAATATTGATCTTCAATTTATAGTGAGGAAATTGAAAGATTATTTAAATTGTCCCAAATCACACACTGGTTATTGATAGAACAGGGCTTTGGATCCAAGCAGTCTGGTTATAGATTCTGTGCTCTCTTTCTCTATGCTAAGAAAAATACTTGGCATAGAGTTCACAACCGTTGAATATTTGATGCTTTCTTTTCCATTGACACTACTCACAAACCAAACAAGAGATAAGTTTTAGGATGCATTTAAAAGTTTCCTACTCATCATTGAAAGAGTCTGTGATTCCTTTTTGCTTATTGGATGTTAAAGGTGTTCAGCATTCTAGCTATGGTATAAATTCTTCTTTTATGATTATATAAATGATTATTCTATAAAATTGAAAAATGATTTTAAATTAATTATTATTATCTGTTGTGGTACCAAAGACAATGTTTACTAAACAAATCCCTATTGTGGTGTTATCTAAAATCCTCAAAAAATACACAATCTACACATTCTTTGATGTAATAACATTTGGGGTCATTAGGCAAATAACACATTTGAGTTGGTATCAGAGACAATAGCCAAGCCACTGGTGTCAAGTTAGAATAATTTATGAAATAAAAAGTAAGGGGAAATTAAACATAGATTTGATGATTTTTGTGAGGTCTGAATTTCCTATAGAATGTGGAAGTAGTTCTCAAGAAATTTGTAGTCAAGGGAATGGTTATCCTCAATGGTTTGAAAACAAGGGGGCATGAACACCAGGTACATTAGTATTACAGTTTTAAAGATTAAGAGAATATCTATGGAAAAACATTGTGTAAACTATGATGATCTGCACATATACTTTTATAGAATTACTTTGGGGAATCAGAAGATACCATTTCTATTGTTGTTTTGTTTCTGATACCAGCTCACTACATGGTTTGGAGCAATTATTTAATCTCAAAATCTATAAAAGTCATATGTCTAACTTTCTATCTTACTCTAAAATGTTAGCACTATAAACATCACAAGATCATTACCAACTATGGCATAAGAGAACACATAAAAATAAATTATTGTTAGCTCTTCTTTTATCATTAAATTCTAAAGTTACTTGCAGGCCTGGCCTCAGTTTTCATGGAACCAACCTGTAGAAAAACATTAACTCTAGAGTTAGGCATTAAAACCTTTTTTTAACTTGCATTTTTTATTGTACTTTTCTATTACCATTTATCCTCCTTATACCCTCTTCCACCTTCTCCCAACCCCCCCCCATCACCACAATGTTCTGTGTCCATGAGTCATTTGTCTTTTTCACTCAATCCCTCAACCCTCTAAACAACCCCCCATGAGAACTGTCAGCCTGCTCTCTAGTTATAAGTCTGTCTCTATTTTACTTGTTATTGAGAGTTCAGTTTTTTAAGTGATTCAAATTAAATACAGCTGTGATCAATTACTGACCACCTACTGTACTGTTGGATATTAATTCTTATTCTATTGATTTTTAATTAGCATAGAGTAGTCTTTATTAACCCATTTGACATGAAAAAAAATTAGCTCTGTAAAAGCTTATGATCAAAGACAATAGCAGCTTAGTGTATATGCCAAAGAAAGAATTGGAAGTATAAGTAAGGGTAACTTCATTATTTCATCCATGAATTGCAGGGAAACTAAAAGCTAGTATTGTCCAAAGTACCATTTAGCACTCTCTTTACTTTGTTAAGCCGAGAGGAACTTCTGTTCCCAGGAGCTCTTTGCACATGTCATATGGCAGCATTTTAACTCCCTAGGAACAGCTTGAAATAAGCGACAGCAACTCCTCAGAGAATTGCCTGCGTATTTGGCTCAATTCTTAAATGTAATGTTATTTAGATTTTCAGATGTCCTGGGAATATTTCCGACTGTTTCTCCATATTTCTACTTGCTTCAAATCAATACTCCATTAAGCACAATGGTTTTGTTGAACTCAGCCATGAAATTTTATGACTATGTTTTCTATCCTCTTGTATCATTAAAAGACAAAGGGTCTCTGCACAATCTACAAGAAAATTTTAGACAAGTTCTTTTGATTATAGTGAATTAAACCAATAATTCTAGATATTGTCTGATATTAACTTTAATAAAAAGCAATTTTTAGTATCACTATAGTTCATCAGGGATATCTTAGGGGTTTAGTTGAAGTTGTCTGAAGAGAGGCTCTTGGCAGGATTATATAAATTTTGACATAGCCAGTTTGCCTGGATGACATTTAGAAATCCAGATGAAATATTATTAAAGCTGCTAAGAAAGAGATTTGTGAAAATTATTCTTAGTTTTATGAAAAATAATTCATTGGATTTGTAGTGATTCAGACTTTTGGAGAGAGGTAATATTTTGATTTCAAAATAACATTTTCAACTTACTAAAAGTTACAAATTATCTAAGAAATGGGAATGTCACATAAAATGTTTTTCTATTGAACATTTAAACTAAATCTTCCCAATAAAAAATGTGGGAAAATATACAAAAACACATAGGCAGTAGGACTTTTAAAATGGAAACTAAACAAATACTCAGTGAATATTTGGGAGTTATCTCTGAAAACGAGGCCCATATGGTTACTGTGTTTAAGAATTAACTGTTTTGTTGAAGCTTTTTAAATGTAGGTTAAATAAAGCATATGCATACATATAATAATTTTATTATATTCTGAGGTCTGTCTGGAAAAAGTCCAGCCATTGTTGATATAATGAGAACAGTTTGTGCAACATCCATGTAACCTGTCAGCCAAGGAAAATAGACTGGAAGCTCAGGCATGAGTAATGACGACTTCACCGTATAGACAGCAGGGGTGGTAGATACCATTGAGTAAACACATGTACTATGTGGCGGTCGCATTCAAAATGACAGAACAAGTATAGCAACGAATCTGCAACAAATTTTGCATTAGACTTGAGCATATCTCCATGGAAGCTATTCAGGTAATTCAGAAAGCTTTCAGAGATGGTACAATGAGTGCAGTGCATATAAAATTGTGGCACGAATGATTCAAAGATGGTCAAGAACCTATGGAAAGTGATCCATGTTCTAGAAGGCCTGCAACAAGTGGAACACCTGAGAATGTTGAACGTGTATGGCTGCAATCAACAAAGTTTGAAGACTGACAGTGTGAGAACTAGAAGCTGACCTGGGGATTCCAAAAACTACTCTGTCTGAGATTTTGATGTGGGTCTAGGCATGAAATGTGCTGTGGAAAAATTTGTTCTGTAGCTTCTGCTACCAGAGCAGAAGGAACATCATGCTGCAGTTGCTAATGACTTGATTCAAACCTCTACCAATGAACTAGATTTCCTCAATAAGGTCATAACTGGAGATGAATCTTGGGTCTGCAGCTATGATCCAGAAATGAAGGTCCAGTTGTCTCAATGGAAGTCGCCTATTTCTCCACACCCAAAGAAGGCACAGAGGTCACAATAAGATTAAGACTATGTTAACTGTAGTTTTTGATTGGGAAGATGTTTTCTGATCCTGAGTATTCCCCTCTAGACCAAACAATTAATAAGCACTACCTCAATATTATTCATCAGTTGAGAGATGCAACACAATAAAAATGACCATAGTTATGGACAATTGGTGATTGGCAGCTATATCATAAAAATGTAAGTGCTCATGCATAATATCTCGTGCAGAGCTTTTTGGCAAAACACCAGGTCATCCAGGTGACTCAGATTTGGCACCCTGTGATTTCTGGCTTTTCCCAAAACTAAAATCACCCTTGCAAGGGAAGAGATTTCAGATAATTGATGAGATTCAGGAAAATACGATGGGGTAACTGATGGCAACTGGGAGAACTGTGTGAGGTCCCAAGGTGCCCACTTTGAAGGAGACTGAGGTATCGTCCTGCTATGTACAATGTTTCTGGTTTCTTAGATCATTTTCAACACATGTTTCTATTTTTCATATTGCATGGATGGATACTTTCTGGACAGACTTCGTATTTTATAGTTCATGTTGTGCATGCATGTGCTATAGACATGTAACTTTCTCATTATAATTATAATTTATTTCTTATTTAATATATTAGTATTTGCTGAGGACAGCCAGATCGTTACCATCATTTTAATTCTCATAATAAATCTGTGAACTATTATATATAAATTACTTTCCCTATTTTATAGACAAGAAAATACAGCCAGAAAGAGGTTGGTTTATCCAAAGTTACACAGCTTGTGTATTTCAGAAATAGGTTACAAATTTAAATATGTCTGATTCTGTAATCTGAGTATTTTTTTTTGTCAGAAAATGAAAGCTCTTAGCCCGTGGTGGTTAATTATATGATGAACTTAGTTTATATTAGGTGGTTGAGTTTCATCACGGGTTGTGTTTGCAACAATTTTACTGCTTTTATTGTATTTTTGGAGAAAAGGCATTGAAGATTTAATGGTGCAAATTTCAAATATTTAAGTGTTGCCTGACTATCTAATCTTGGTATGACACATAGAAAACTAATTTCTGCACCTGAACATGAAATGAGTTGCATAGGTCACTGAGAACCTCAGTTTTCAAATATCTAAAAAGAGGATAATAATAACTAATTGCATATGTTTTGGGAATGTTAAAAGGAGACAATGTGTGCAAATTTTCCAGTATAATTATTCACATTCTGTTGTGTTCAATACATACTTGTTTCCTTTTGCAATTTCTCTCACTGTTAACTTGAGTAAAGAAATTACTGTGTAAACCTAGACGGGAAATATTTAACCACGGCTAACTGATTTTTTGACCTTATTAATTAAGTTGATTCTGTCCATCATTAATTTTTAATAAACAAATGTGCTGGGTAGTGTTAGATCAACTTGTCAAAATGCTGGAGACTACATTTTCTTTGATTACTTTCCATGTTTATTTCCAGACTGTAACCTGCAGAAATGCAATTAGTGTCAGGGAAGGCAGAAGGGAAATAGGAAGCTTACCACAGTCAGAAACAGTGACAGTCTCATTGGCTGTCATTGGGTTCTAGCTTCTCTTCTTCTTCACACTCCATACAGATCTTCACAATTTCTGAAATAACAGTGAAATTTTTCCTTTCAAAACAAATTTTTTTGAAAAAATCTTTTTGTGGGATCAGATGGTAACTTTAGTGACATTTGTTAATACCCAGTATAGCTCAGCATTTGTCCTGTTCAATGCTGTGATAGTTGCAGATATTCTTCATGTTTTGACCCTTATTCCCCTACTCTGATTTATATATTGTATAACATGAAATGTCAGGTGAAGTTTTAGATGTGACAAAGGAAGAATTAACGGGGGAGGTGGGGTTGAAAAAATACTTAGGCTTTAAATTAGTTTAAGCATGTCATACATGTGATTAGCAAGGAATTCATAGTAGGGATATTTGAAAAGTTTATATGTCCCAAAATATGCAGGGAATTAAATAAAAGCAGAAATATATTGGACAGAAACAGCGATATCTTTTGGAGCCTAAGGAGAGTTGGATTTCCTTGGTGCTAACATCTCCAATTGGAAGGTGGTCAGGGAACTGGCACTGCTGTCTCCTTTCACTCTGCATTTCTTAGTGAGATACATTTTTAATGCAGTGGCTCATTACAGACAGACCTTCTCTGTTTCTCTATATTTAAAACACTTGGTTTATATCTCCTCAGTTTTAGTTAAAGGATATTTCTGAATCTCTGATTCAAATTTCTTAAAGACTTGTCCGTCTGTCCAATAGCCACCCAGTGGATCCAAGGACAGAATGATAGCTACCAAGTAACTTCCCCAATGGAGACACTGAGAGAAAGGGGATCAGCATGTCCTGTAGAGCATTGTGCTGGATGGCTTAAGTATTAACCTAAGCAATGTTGTTAATCACTTTGCTGATTAAACCAGTTGGAAAGCTAAAAAAATTACTGATGACACATATTTATAACTTGAAGTCAAATTATAAATAACTTGAAAGTTAGAGCAAATCCTTAGAACCACAATAAAACAAGTATAGAGACATAGAGAATATGTGGAGGGAGAGAATTTTTTTCAAATACGAGCAAATATGAATTTTGCACTCAGGCATTGCATTTGTTTTTGAGAGAGAGAGACAGAGACAAACAGACAGTCAGACAGACAGAAAAGGTAAGAGAGATAGAAAGAAGGAAGACAGTTTACGGGTATGATCTTTCTAGAAGATGAGCCATTCATCACATAGCTACACTTAATAGGAATCATTCAACACTTATTTGTAAAGCCTATATTCATGCTTTTAAATTATTTATTTGTAATGGTAGTAGACATTTTAAGAAAAGTAATACAAAACTTATTACCAAGGTAGAAAAAAGTTAAATTTCAATTCCAAGGAAGAAAAGGTAAAAAATGATGCTCTGTTCTATAAGGAAAATGATTTACTTTTTCTTTTTGTACATTAAATCTGGTGGGATTGTGTATTGATAAATGGCGTCATGCTCCCACTGGTCTGTAGGCCTGGAGTTATGGTAAGTATGTGTTCTTTTTAAGTGCTGCATTCTTGTGCATTAGGAAACCACGTTCACTACAGTGTATTCATAAAAATGTAACCTGAATCATTCAATAGAGGATGGAGATGATTCGATATTTAAATGGTATGCTTTAGGGGAAAAAGCAATTCATCATGTCTGTGTGACTTCAATAATAATATACATCACTATTCTTCATGTTTCGACCCTTATTCCCCTACTCTGATTTATATATTGTATAACATGAAATGTCAGGTGAAGTTTTAGATGTGACAAAGGAAGAATTAACGGGGGAGGTGGGGTTGAAAAAATACTTAGGCTTTAAATTAGTTTAAGCATGTCATACATGTGATTAGCAAGGAATTCATAGTAGGGATATTTGAAAAGTTTATATGTCCCAAAATATGCAGGGAATTTAAGTAGTTGCAACTATCTAAAGTGGTAAGATAATAGTTTTATGACTTAAAGTTTTAAGAATCATTCAGTTCCCCGTGACCTTAGATTATCAGGTTCAACCTATCTCTAGTTGCAAAGGAAAGTAAAGACTGTGGAACAATTTGGCCCATCTATAGGCAGATGATCTCTTGAAACAATAAGGTCCGTACATGACTTCGTCAAAATAGAGCAAATCTTTCTCCAATGAGAAGATGTGATTTCATCCTATGTACTTGATGTGTTCCTTCTATTAGACTTGATATGAGGTCAGGGATGGCTTTGGAAAACAATAAAACCTTGTGGTATTAGCACTACATTGTTTTAGACAAAACAGGCACAGTCAGCATGAAGAATGAAAGATGTTTATCAATTTTTTAAAAGTTGACCCTTTTCCCCAAAACCCTACCAATTCCACCAGCAGCTGTCTCCTACCATCTGAGGTAGCCCAAGACATGGAAACACACTACTTTCAATAACAATACATGGTCAAAGATGGAAATTAAGGCGTTTGCAGATAAGAGGCCAGGATCCTGTGAATTACTATTCAGGAAGGGTTCAGGAATCCTGCAATACAAAGAGGCAGGGGCAGAATTCCAAAAAGAGAAAAAATGTTTAGGGTGACCAATTCTTACTGGCTTCCTAGGAAAAAACTAGAACTAGTTTTTCCTAAGGCTTTCAATGCTAAAAACAATTTTCTGGCAAATTGGGGTTATTGTTATCCTAGAAGAGAGAAATAGAGAAAGAGTTAAACATATAAAAGGTTCACAAGAGACGACTGCTGAAGTCCTAAACGCTTTTGAGCTGGGACATTGCTAAGCTCACTCAACGCTCTTATGCAATAAGGCTCAGCCTCTTATACTCAGGAGCTTAAGATCTAGATGAGGGACACAGTCCTTGTCCTACTTCCTCCCCAAATTCCAAAGCGCACACACAGAAAACCAAAACCTTTTATAAATATCTCTTTTATCTTTGTTATAGGTGCCTCCACTATGTGTTTGCTTTGGGGAAACATATATGTATGTAAATGTGATAATTATACAATTATAATTATATTTTATGATTTATGTAACATTACAAAAGCTTCTTCCCTCCATTTTTCTCCTTAATCCATATATATGTGTGTATATATATTATATATGTATATATATACATACATATATTTAATAATTAGGGAAGTAAACAACAGTGGTGTTAATATAACATTTCAATATGAATTTGCATATCACTTATATCAGGTCTTTTTTTATTGAAAGATGATTTATTAATAAGCATCCTTTTTTTAACACATGTTGTGTTTGTTGAGTTATAACCTCAATAAACTCCTGGGTCAGATCACAAGCTCTTTATACATGTATGTCTTTACAAGTATTGTGAATTTTTACCTCATTACTTTTAAGAAGTTTATAATAATTCCCATGCTAATGATACACGATCTATGCTTCAATTTTACTGAAACTACATTAGCAATGTGTGTTTTAATTGATTTTTCCAATAATTTTGCTAGTATAAAAATAGTAACTCAGGGCTAATTTAATAAATGTTTCTTTAATCATTCCCAACAGTGAATATTTTCCCCTGTGTATGTTTACTAATTTTTTGTGTATGTGTCAGTTTTTTCTTTGCATTTATGTAGCTTTTAAAATTACATACCCGTATGTAAAAGGTTACATTTAGGCATGTTCTTCTTTTGGTAGTTATAAATTGCTTGCAAGTCTAAAAGAGGGGAAAAAAGTTTTCATTTGGCATTTCCATTTTGCAACACTGCTCTATCCATTAGGATGAATGACATATCCTGTCGCAGTGAATGATATTTAGTAGATGTCTGGGACAGTTGGAGAACAAAACTCTTTAGATCATGTTTACAGCTTCAGCGATGCCAGATGCTCTTTCCCTAAAGCTGCCTAAGGCAGACTGAATTTGAAATGGCTAACAGGCACAACAAAATTACAAAATTACAGGGAAAAAGTATGATAAATGAGCATTTGGAAGGCACTGTCAAGGATGTGAACAGGTAACCTATCCCTTGAAACCGTGCTTTTAAAAACAGACTATAATTCTTCTGAACTACATAATGTAAATAGCATGGAAATTGTCTTTAAGGTGTAATTGATTACACTGTTTACAGGAAAACATAAATCAGGAAACCAGCACAACAAGGTAAGGCACACAAAAAGAAACAGAATACAGAAATATGGCATGAGAATGATGGAGAGAGATTCTGAGTTGCTAAGGAAATGATGATAAGCCATTCATTCTTACTTTTCAATTGTTTTTCTAAATAGTGTTGTTTAAAATGACTAATATTATATGAGAATCGAAAAATAGCACGCCTGGGCTGGGAGTTCTCATGAATAGGCAGTAGTCTGCAGTATAATTTTACTTGGCCATAATTAAACAGTCCCCTCCTCTTGCTTATAATGGAAGGTTCTGGATACGTGCTGAAGAAAGTTTCTGAAGCAGTGGGAAATTTTCCCACAGTCATTTCCACACATGGCTGAGAAAACATCCCTGTAAAGTCCAATCCTGCACTGAGGCTGACTCATGCTACTCAGGTCTTCAGGGCATCTATCCCTGTACTCTTTTTGCCACCCATCTAACACAGCTAAGGGTGTTCCTTCTGTCACTTGTCTTGTCAAAACAGCACTTTCAATACATTTTTTGTGTAGTTAGGAAAAACAGTTCTGAACATAAGTGTGTGTTCTGGAATTTTTTGCATGTGTTCATTGTTGAAGCAGAATGGAGGCTGATGTTGTAAGAATTCAGTTGTCCTTCCAGATGATCTGGACTAGTTCAAATTCCAAATCTACCACCATCCCAGGTGGGTTGAGTCCTGACAAATAACTGAATATTTCTGGATCTTCTTTTTTTTTTTCCACTTGCAAAAGTTAGATAAAATGCTGTGTGATATCATTGGGAGGATTAAAAAAAAAAGAGTTCTCTTTTAGAAATCTTCTGATATAAAAGGTGGCCTTTGGGAAGAAAGTAGACCTTCAAATGTAATATTTTCTTTTTTTTTATTTATATTTTATCTGATAGTGGTTTAACTGATCTACATTTAGTGTTCAAGATATTTCATTTGCTTTCACCACTTTTTCTGTATTTTCTGGATAATTGCAGAAATGTTCAATAGATTTTAACTATGCAAATACTCCTATATTTGGAAGTTAATGATTTTAACAAAGCTTGGAAACAATCTTAAAAATTGGCCAGTCTGCTGAAGGTCAAACCTTGGTAAATATAATGCAGTGACTGACAGGTATATATTTATGCTTATGTGTGTATAACTTCACAGAAACGTACTCAGAAAATGAATACAACATATACACATATAGTATCATGATCTGATTTTCTCTTTGTAATGCTTATTCATGAAAAATGATCCATTCCTTTTTCTTTTTCAAGTATTCCTTTAAAAACTTTTAATGGTTATACAATATTGCATTTTTGAATGCCAAATTCTTAATTCCTTTATTGAAAGACATTTTGATGACTTTAATTTCATGGTTTAAATTTGAAGGAAGTTATCTGCAATAATCTGTAATAAGTTGCATCTCTGTTGTTTCTTTAAGATAGGTTTTAAAAAGGAGCATTATTATCTCTATGGATAGAAATTTGTTAAATTATAAGGGTAGGCATTGCCAAATTACCTTGCAGTGAATTCTATTTTAAATGCAGTAGCCACAGAAATGCTTATAAAATATAAATAATATTTCAAAGCATTTTAGCTTATATCCCTCGGTGGATTTTGACTGCTCTTAGAAAAAAATGCACAATCTTAACCATAAATCAGGGTGTTGTAAAACCTGTCGTCAGCTCACCCCCCTAACCTTATCTTGAACCACACTCCCACCTCGTCACTTCTCCAGCCACCCTGGACTGCACCTGGTTTCTCGGCACATCAAGGCATTTCTTGCCTCAAGACCCCTGCACTTGCTCTAGCCTGGGTATTTCACTTTATCTTGATCTCTTCCTTCACAGCTCAACTTAACTATCACTTCCACAGGCTTTCTTAAGCCCCTTCTCTAAAGGTAACTTTCCTTAATTGTTCTCTATTGCATCCAAGGGTTTATTTGTTTTAGAGCTCTCATCATAGTAGAAGAAAGGCTCCATGAGGACAAGAATAAGGATCTAGGCACGGTGTGCAGCCTATTGTAGTTCCTCACCATTTCTCAAGTAGATACTGACTGCCAGCATGGTTACAAGTCAATTGTCATATGTGGCGAAAGTATTTTCTCTATAATTTACTTTTATTCCTGTTTCTTAATTTATGCAAATAATATTTACACATTTATACATTCAGATATTAGAGCTCTTCGCTACCATTTTAATTTAATCATTTTGCTTTCAAAGTTCTGGGTTACCCTACTTTGGTATTTTCTTAAAAATGTTCATGACTTCAATTTTTACTCAAAACGATTTTATCTTTCTAAAATGTATTTTGATATATGGTATGAGGTAATGAGTAAATTTATTTTCTATAGGTCACAATGTTTGGAATGTTCTTCTTACCATTGTTAAATGATTCTCTATTGGTTTGAACAGTGCGGCAGACAGAGTAATGTCCACATCCTTGTCCTCAAAGCCTATGAACATCACCCTGCCTTACAAAAGGGACATTGCAGATGTGATTAAGTTAAGGATATTGATGTGAGGAGATTATCTTGGATTATCTGGGTGTACCCAATATGATAGAAGGGTCTTTTTAAGACAAAGACAGAAAGATCAGATATATAATTTGTTCATAAAAAACTTCTTAGTCACTAAGTTTATTGTATTTTTATAGCATCACTAGAATACTAATATAAAATACTAATTTAAATATCTTATATTCTAATATATAATATGCATGTAATAATTGTCTATCTATCTAGCTATTTATCTATCTATATCTGTCTATCTATTGATCTATCCTCGTCTCTTATTGGAAGGAATGTGTTTATAAGGTCTTTCAAACTTTTAATATTTTGCCAATTTTTAGGTATATAACATTTTTAGTTACAGTAATTGTAAAATATTAAGATATTTACAAAAACATGTAAATAGAAAAGCATGTATATAAATGTGTAAATATATGCATACATATATGCATATACAAATATAAATAAGCCCTTTTTTTAGAAAAACTCCAATTTTATTTGGGATGGCCTTGTGCTCAGCTGAAAGTGTACACTTTTTATCTATCCTTGCTAATAGATAGAGCCCATCGTGTGGACTATGAAATGGGAAGTTCCCAGGATAGCTATAGTTTTCCTGAAAAACTGGAAGAGACTCAGTTGATGGTCCTCTTGGCCTTTAGCCCCCCGTGTAGAACAGAGATGGGGTCTCCACAGTGGAACCTCAGTCTGTGCGTGAAGCAGAGGCACAGGAAGAAGGCAGAGTCTTGTCCTTTTAAGACACACAGTGTGAGTGCCAGTGTGTTCAACCAAAGCCAATCCTACCTGATGCAGTTTAGGGTTGCTCTCTTCGTTCCTACAACGTTCTGTTAGCTTCCATGCCATTTTTTTTAAACAATTTTTCTGGATTAACTTTCAAAACAAATCATTGTTATCTCCCAAATTATTTTGCTGGTGCTTTGTTGGTAACTGTAGGAAACCAAATAGTAACTGTGTGGGAGGAGGCTCCACGTGGACACGGTGCGGCCTGACCATCCGGGATCATACACGATGTGCTTATTTGCCTCTTCATATAGAAACTTTGTTTTCTGTTTCAGGAAAATTGTTTCATTTCTTCTCACAAGACTCCTTAGATTATTGGGTTACCGGTTCTCTAATAACTTTGATTTTTACTGAACCGTTGGAAAACCAGGTTTAGTGTGATCATTTAAAAAATGTGTACTAAGAAATCCAAAATGAAGAAACTTCGTTATTCATATTAGTAAGAAGAATTATTGTCATCATAAATAAAACATAAAAAATAAATGTTTTGTTTAAAACATAAATAGATTTTCTATGTATTAATAGCAACCAAATAATGATACAAAAAATGGTTGGTTACATTCCCCGTGCATAATAGTCACACAATCATTAAAAACTTTATATATTTAGAAAAAAAGAACTAAAAGTGGATTATCTACCAAAATATACTCTAACCAAATTGTCTCCCTAGATTAAGATCAAATACAATATCTGTCTTTATCTGTATGACTTATTTCACGTATCACAATGCCCTCAGGTTTCATCCATGTTGTTCCAAATGACAGGACTCTTTCTTTTTTAAGCCTGAAAAATTTTCCTGTGTGTGTGTGTACATGTGTGTAAGGTCACAGATAGACACAAGGAGCGCATGAGCCTAGGGTACTGATCTTATTGGGTTTGAAGTAGGAAGCAAGGGCTTTGGGGGCTCACTCTTTCCTAGTGACTTCAAAATATAAGAATGAAAATTTAAAGTGCAAGAAGAGAAAAAAACAGAGTCCAAAATGGACAGTAATAATTAATATCAACCAAGGCCTCTAAAGCAAAGGAGCCAAGGGTGGGTGGAGGGCGCCTGGCCTGGCTCTCTACCTAGTTGTGTAGAGAGCAGTGTGTTTATCAAGATAGCCACCTTTGAGGTGGATGTCTCTGCAATCGAACTTCCTGTCAGACACTTGCATTAAACGCACAAACAAAAACAGAGGAAGAACACTCAACTGCCAGAGCTTACACTGTAGCAACCTGAAGTTATAAAAGTGGGCACTCGAACAGTGTAAGGAGCCGCCGCACTGTGAAGGCTTGGGTGTTCACACACAAAGCATTAGTTTAGTAGGGGAGTATGGCATATTCTGTGTAATTGTCTTTTGAAACCCAGCACATTCATAAAACTTACCACCTATACTGACTGCCTTTCATCCTTCTCTATGTCAAGAAACAGGTTCTTTTTTCAGTGTGTAAATACTGGATGACAGGTAAAGTACCAATAAAGCTCAGGGTATATTTTTTAGACCTCCTTTCACTGACATTTTTTCCCCTGTTTTCTTAGAGTAAGAATTATAAACCCTGAAATAAAATCACACATTTTAAAAATTTAAGTAAGAATATTTTGTGTTATTTTTATTGAGCAATCCCTAATATTTTAGAGTATTTCATAGCTTTCTAAACATTTACATATGTGTTACCTTATTTTATTTCTAATTCTAAAAAAATATGGAAAAGAAATATTTATCTTCTGATTCCATTATAAACATCAGAAAGAGAATTGTTATTAAAAGAGTACAAAACTCAGAACACTACTTCATGAGGTTCTAGAGGAAAGGCCCTCCATGACTTGTGAATTCTAATTTGTGGTACCGGTGACAAGCCAGTGTACTGCACGAAACAATGCAAATATATGGTCTAGTCCTCAAAAGTATTTTGGAGAAGTATATTAATATTCCTCTTCCACAAATTTTCCAACAGAGGCTAAGAAAAATCTCACAAAAGATTAGCAGTGATAACAAGGAGTAGGTAGAACAATACTTCTGTGATCTTTTCCATCAATAAAAGAATGAAGGAGGTTGCCCAGATAGATCTTTCAGAGGGATAAGCAAGGCCTAGCAACTCCTAACCTAAGTCTGTTTATTAGTGGGTGATCATGGCTTCCACCTATATCTCAGAGGAAAAAAAAATGCATGCTGAATGTTGGAAATTAAGAATATGGACCTTATTTGGAGAAAAAGAACTCAATATTGTAGTAAACCAAGTACAGATACCTTTACAAAGAAAAATAAGACATGAGGTCTTCTCTAACACAAGTTAAGTAGCATAAGTCATGGGATGATTAAACCTGATTTTAATAAAGTGAGAACAAATGGCAACTTTATGTCTTGTGTTATTATTAGATGGAAGCATATCATTCTCACTCTCACAGAAATTATCTGTGTAGAATATATTTTAGGTTACATGTCTCAGCTCCTAGCACAAAAGAAAATCTACAGGACAGTGACACCTATATTAGCTAACAAATCTTATTTTGCAGGGCTATTTTTAAACTTTGATGTTATCTGGTACAATGGTGCTTTTGAATGATGACTCTGTCCTCTTAGCTTTTATGTTCCAATATCTCATTCTGTCTGTGCAGTTAAAACATCTGTGCCCTTTGTTTTTGATCAACAATGAAGAATTCATCTGGGTTCAACACAATGCGCAGGGATTCATTCGGTTTTCCATTCAAACATGGGGAGATGGAACACTTTTTTTTTTTTCCCCACAACAGTATTAGATGATTCACACCTTAACTGCATAAATCTTTTGTGGTGGTTATAGGTCATTATGATGCAAAACCCATTCCTTGAGCTGCAACCCTGAAGTGCATCTATCACAAGAAATTTTCCAAATAATAACATATCTCCATTGTGAAAACATATAAAGCCCTTGGGAAGTATTTCATTCATATAATACTTTCTAGATGACATTGTGTTCCAGTTATTTTGTCTGTCTTTCTTTTACACACTTTAAGCAAGCTTATAAATAATAGCAAAAAAAAAAAAGATGCACAAAAACACAAAAATTTAGGGTAAGTATATGAATAACAAAATGCTGCAGATATTTTGTAAGGTACCTTGTTAGAAATAATGGAAGTTGAAAAAAATAAACTCAGGCAATGGTTATGTACCCATACTCTGAAAAACAGAGGACTGAGGTATGTTTAAGAGAGGTGGAGTAAGTTCATTTGTTCATTCACTTAGTCATCCATAGATGCTTATTGTCCAATTATGAGTCCTGAACTTACTAAACACTGAGAATAGGTAGATAATCTGACCACCATAATTTCTAACCTCCCATTAGTAAAAGTCCAGTTGGTAAACACATTCATTAAATTAATGATTCCATTAATAATGACTTCATATAATTATAACAGAGCGACTTAGACCAAAACATTTAAGTATGCTATGTTGCTCGCTGCAATAAACTCATTGTGGACGGAGCTGACATAACAGTATATACTGGGGACATTAATTGGGAGAGCCACCCTATATCCTTGTGCTATGACTGTCCTGACAGAAGATCTCCTCATGCATTTCTATCTTGAACGTTCATACTTCCTCATATCTGTTTTGAACAACAGAAGGGAAAAGGGAAGAGATATTTCCAAATCACAACCAAAAAACTTAACAGACTACAACTACCTTGTATGTGTAGTTCATTGTCCTCACTATGGTGAACGCAATTCTGGCCATTTTGTGGTATTGTCAAACATGTAGCATTAATGACTTCTTTCTCAGACTTACTTTGCTGTGATAAATGAGTGGGGGTCTAATATTAAAAAAAAATTTGATCCAACTTCAATTATTCTGATAACGATTGATCACAAAATTAAATATTTATGCATGGAAACAGCAGGATGAGATAATTTGGTAAAACATTAAATAATAACTATGCTGACTTAAAGGCGATATTCTATCAGTGACAGAATTATAATAAATGGGGAATATTTCTAGGCAATTTGGGAATCCCACATGAAAGACAGCATCCATTTTTTGATGAAAACATGTTAGTCATGAAGCTGAGCCCTATCTCTGAAGAACCTAATATGGAAAACCTCATGTGTAAGTGGTTGAACGTCCAGAATGTTCACTAGTGAAACATTTTACTTTAACTGTAAACATGGCAGCCTTTAACTGCCAGAGTGGAAGATTTGAACAAAAACTTCTCTTTTTTCATTGCCAAATATCTGTAGACAGATGACATGCATGGCATTTACAAGGTACTATTTGTAGCTACAGTACTATTTAGTGGTTTCCTCTTGGAAATGTAAGATATAAAAAAGTTTATTTTGTTATGTTTTAGTAAAATAGCAACCTGTATTAGGACTGAAAGCATTAATAATATGCGAAAAAGAGAAAGGATTCCCTAAATATTAAAAATCACTTTCTAAAAAAAAATTTTTGTTTATTTTATTTTTTAGACAGATGGGAAGGGAGGGAGAGAGGGAAGAAACATCAATGTGCGGTTGCCTCTCATGCGCCCCCTACTGGGGACCCAGCCTGCAACCCAGGCATGTGCCCTTACTAGTGAATTGAACTGACCACCCTTTGATTCGCAGACTGACACTCAATCCACTGAGCTACACCAGTCAGAACAGACAATACTTTTTTTACAACAAATATCTATAGCCTCATTTTATTTATTTCTTTTCTTTTTTTAAAATTGTTGAAATACAATTGTCTCCATTTTCCCTCTACCACTCTCCCCCACCCCACCCTTCCCCACCTCCCAACCTCAAACCTACCCTCCTTTGGCATTGTCCATGGGTCCTTTATACACGTTCTTTGACGACCCTTCCCCTTCTTTCCCTAGTTATCCCCCTCCCTCCTCCCCTCTGGTGACTGTCAGTTTGTACAGTTTCTTTATGTATACAGAGAGAAAAATTTTGCCCTGCTGGGAGTTATATGTTTCTCTACTACTGTAACTCCCCTTCCTCAAGATATGATAATGACTTTGACTGAGTACCGTGAGCCCAGCCATTTCTGTTTCCCACACACTGATTCATTAAATGCTTTTAACAATCCTAGGGAATATATACTACTACTTTTTCCATTTTATGAAGGAAATGATGGTATCACAGAGGGGTAAATAACCTGAGCAAAGTTTTACAACCAATAAGAAACCAACACAAGGCTAGGCACTGTATTTCCTGGTTCTGACTCCAGTATCTGTATCCTTAAATGTTTTTCTGTCCTACGTGTTTTTTCTCATCCATGTCTCTGCCACGGTCCTTTCCCTGCTTGAGATATTTCCCCTGTGACTTTCCTTTAAAACCTAGTCACGTTTCAAGTTTCAATCGAAATGTAACCTCCTCAAAGAAACCTGTGTTTTTCCTATTCTTAGTAGGATAAGAAGGCGGTTGGGTTTGCTGTTGAAGCTCTATGTTAACAGCACTCCTCACTATATTTTGATTGTCTTTTAACCTCTCTGCCTTCCCTACTAACTTGAGATCCTGAAGGACAGGCATATTAAAACCCCAAACCCCAATAAATGTTTGCTGAATCTATACATGGGCATACAGGGATCATATGAAATAATACAGTAAAACTGCTTTGAAAAGGGTAGATGGTGTGTAAATATCATAGATTATTATTCATCAAAATAAATGTATCCTATGGTAATAAGGCATCTCAGAAAGGTATTTTATGTGTATAAATACAGATAATTAAAATAAAACGAAAGAAAGAAAACCATTGAAAATGGCAAGCACTGACTTATGTCCACAGCCATATGAAACCACTGTTAAGCCTTCCTGATAGAAAAGTATAATAGTCTTAGCTTTCATATCAGGAAGATTTGACAGTAATTTCTCATCCTGGCTTTCTAAGATATAATTGAGGGAATCATGGATAATCATTATTTCACTCTTTTATTCCGTTAAATAAAGAATGCTATGACACTCAATTTTGATATATGCAACGTAAAATAACATATGACATAAAAATACTGCTAGCATAGAAAACAGGCATCAGATAAAATATTTTTTGGTAAAGGATATCGTGTAATATATAGCAGAAGCCAAGATAAAGAATGGTGATAGTACAGCCCATATTAATAATAGTTTTATTTCTAAAGAAGTTGAACAATGGCTAATTCAGTACTTACATCTATGCAGTAAGTTAGAATACCTGTATTCTCAGAAGTCCAAATGGGTATACAAAGAGAATTGATAAAGCCCTCATTCCAAAGAAAGATGAATTAATAAATAATGTCTACATTTAAATTATATAAACTTAAATACAGTTTATATAATTATGTATATATATATATACACATATATATGTGTGTGTGTATAAAAATATATATGCATAATTAAATAATTATGCATATATATATATATATATATATATATATATATATATATAACAGTGTCTGGAAAAATCCAGCCATTGTTAATATAATGACAATGGTTTGTGCAACATCGATATAACCTGGCAGCCAAGGAGAGTGCCCTGGAATGCATGGGCATGAACAATGACAACTTCACTATACTAGTCAGTGGAGGCAGTAGACACCATTGAGTGAGCACGCATACTGTGCGACCATCACATTCAAAATGACCGAGTGAGTAGAGCAATGAATCTGCATCAAATTTTGTGTTATGCTTGAATGCTTCATGGAAACTACTTAGATGATTCAGAATGCTGCAGCTGTGGGCAACTGGTGACTGGCAACTTCATCACGACAATACACCCACTCATGCATCACGTCTTATGCAGAGCTTTTGGTGAAATATCAAATCACCCAAATGACTCAGCCTACTGATGGCCCAAATTTGGCGCTCTGTGACTTCTGACTTTTCTCAAAATTAAAATCACTTTCACAATGGAAGAGATATGAAACTGCAGATGAGACTCTGGAAAATATGATGGAGCTGCTTATGGCAATTGTGCAAAGTGTGTGAGGTCTCAAGGTGCCTGTTTTGAAGGAGACTGAGCTGTCATTATCATATGTACAATGTCTTGTATCTTATATCTTCTTCAATAAATATTTATTTTTCGTATTACATAGCTTGATACCTTATGGACATATATAAAAATATGCACATAAGTTTCATAGATATACCCATATATATGATATTTTTATACAGATATAGATATATAGATATATATGAAATTTATTAAAGGACTGACTCTGGGAGGCAGAAAGTCCCAAGAACTGAAGGGTGAACTAGCAAGATATAGACTCAGGTAATTGACAAGGTAGAGACCTAGGAAACCAATGGTTTAATTCCAACCTGAGTTTAGAGTTCTTAGAATTTGGAGAGCTGATGTTTCAGCTCAACTCTAAAGCAGGAAAAAAGCTAATGTCCTAGTTTGAACACTATCAGGAAAACTGAATCCTCTCTAACTGGTGTTATGGTCAGCCTTTATATTCTATTCATGCCTTCAACTGATTGGATGAGGCCCTGCCATATTAGGAAGGGCAATCTGATTTACTCAGTGTACAGACTGAAATATTAGTCTTATTTAAAACACTAATCCTGCCACAGAATAATGTTAAACCAAATACCTGGCTACCTCTGAGACCAGTCAAATTGATACATAAATTTAACCATCACAATAAATTCCCTGGATTTTTTAAAAAAACATATCTCATATGTTAGGTTTCACTTATAAGAATAGTAAATGTATCAAAATAATTATTTAAAAAGAAAGTACTTATGCCATCAAGAACAATCTATGTATAATATATGTCTTTCCATGTGTTTATCTTTCCTGGTACTAGATCACCATTTTTATTTTAAAAAAATAAAAAGGAAAATAACTTAGCAGTGTGGTTATTTCAACCTACATAGTTACATGCAGGTTATATGTATATTGATATCTACTCATCTAATAAATAACCTTTCACTTTTTAAGTAATATGTTTTACTATTTCAGTTTTAATATTGTAAAATAATAGCTAGCATTTATTGTACAAAAACCTGTGATAGGTCCTCTTGTAATATTATCTGATATAATCTTCAATATCCAAGAAATCATTATCATGGTTAGTAAATGAGGCTACCAGTGTTCAAGCTTAGATTTATAAATTCGAAAAAGTCGTGGCTCTTTACACTACCTACAGCTCCTTTCTTAACTTGAATTAATTAACATTTTCTGTTTCACTGATTACACATTGCATATATTATAACACAAAGTTAACTTTGCAGGATTTCTTAATCAATTCTATTTATTTGGATACAGTGGTGCAATCACTAAGATAGTTACTTAAGACAAGATTATCATTAGTCTCAGTGAGTGATTAAATCTTCAGTTTTTTTTATTGAGCCTTGATTCTCATTGGTAATCTTTGTATCATCAAATAGTCCAACATCACTAAAATATTAACTATTCACTGTGAGAAATAAAATCTTGTTTCCTAACAATTTGCTTTAATATTGACTAGGCAAAAATATAAGGACAGAGTTGAGATAGACAGTGAGCAACAGGATGACTCTATTTGCAACAAAGTGCATGCCCACTTTTAACAGGTGATTTTTATTTTTCCCTAAAATTTACTTACTTACCCTATTTTACTTACCCTAAAAATTCCCCGCTGCCTGCCGTGAAGTCATCCTGGTTACTGGGAGGAGTGAATTAGGTGATATCTCTAGAGCTGTGAATGTTATCGTTCACTTACAGGGCCATGGTATTCATGGTGGCATTAAAAAGGTAAAATATATAATGTGAAACTTTTATTATTCATTTATTCATGCACTACCCCATGTATCAAAGAAGAGGCAACAAATTATCCACAACAGCAACATTGAATGTCTAAAATTGCTGGGCACCCCCTAACTGATGGGAATCAGGGGTAAACAAGACAATTCTTGAATTCATACAGCATAACCTTTGTGGAGGAAGGTGGGAACGAAAGACAACACATGAATAACTGTTGCACTTTGGTGACTGATACATATGAGATAAATAAAGCAGTGAAACACAATAGAGTGTGATGAGCCAAGGGACAGTATTTTTTGATCGTCAGGTCACAAGTTTCACAGGTGAAATTTGAACATTACTTGAGTGAATTAAGGAACAAAGGCCAGAAGCAGGTCTTGTAGGTCAAGACTCTGTTTTGAAAATGAGCTTGAGATATGGTAGTAATTGCAAGAAGACCAGTGTACCTAGACCAGAATGAGACAGAGAAAGGGGCAGCAGTCTGATCACACCTGGCCTTGCAGGGACTTCAGATGGAGTGAGCACAGTGTTGATATAGTAAGATTTTAGTTATTAAAGCATTCTTCCTAATACAGTGTGAAGAAGAGACTTAGGTGACTACTGCTGGTAAAGACTGGTGAAGCTATAGGTGATGAGAAGTGACTAGGTTTCGAATATGTTTTTAAAGCAGACGGGACAAGTACTGTTCACGAAATAGATAAGGGAGAGAGGGAAAGAAAAGAAACAGGGTTTCTAGGTTAACCAACACAGTGAATATTACCATGAAGTAAGATATGAAAAATAGAGTTTAAAAAAAAATTGTTTTTCTTGGTTGGGTTAAAAGGTTCTATTTTAGAAACTTTATATTATAAAATTCAGAGGTCTTAGGCATATTCACACATTCATATTTAATTTTTAAAGACTTGATTTATTTATTTTTAGAGAGAGGGGAAGGAAGGGAGAAAAAGAGAGAGAGGAACATCGATGTGTGAGAGGTACTTTGATCGGTTCCCTCTCACACACCCCCAACTAGAGACCTGGCTTGTACCTCAGGCATGTGCCCTGACTGAGTTTTGAGCCAGCAACCTTTCAGTTCACGGCTCGGCACTCAATCCACTGAGCCACACCAGCCAGGGCCATACATTCACATTTAATCAAGTGTAATATGTTAGCATACAGAAATTAACAACCAAAATCCTTATTTAACTTTGTTCAGGAAATAAGATATTTTACCCTCACTGGAATTATTGACAGTAGGAAGCCTTAGAGACAAGGCGATAATGCACATAAAAGCACCCAGTGAATCTGCTGCTTGCTTCACACAACCCCTGTAATCTCAAGCATTCTATTTTCTGTTTTGTATTCAGGGCCAGAGACTCGGATCAGTAAAAGGATTGTTCTTTTCTGCAACTTGAACTAGCACCAAATGCGTAGAGTGTCACGTGACCATTTCTTTCTTTTCTTGTGGAAATGTTCCTGCTTAGAGTGCTGGATTTTCCAAACTCAACAAGCTCAACCTTAAGAGAACAAGGAGCAAAATTACTTAAGTGAGCTATTAAGTGAATGGTGACAGTGATCAGTCTCATCTACCCTTCCTGACTTCTGGGCTTGGGTATTACAGCTACAGGAGAGGCTGTGCTGTACATTGTCTACATATTTAAGGCATATACCGTATCCTATCCGACAGTGATTTTATCTTACACAGTGCTTTCTCCCAGTTGGTACTGTAACAAAGACTTTAGAAAGCCATTCCATAGTTCCCTCAAGCGAGCTCTGACTGGGCGATGAGCTATGAATAAAGACAGTTAAGGCAACTCCAGGAGATTGGACTAATTGATTAATCTCAGGCAATTACACCCATCTTGATAAAATCAACCTCATCAAATTGTTTTGGTTTGGTTTTCCTATTTCTTTTTTGATTTTTTTTTTTTTTAGTCCCAGAAACTTTAGAATTTACTCTCATATATGTTCCACAATATCCTTCAAATTCAGCTTGGCAGAGTCCTGTAAATCTTTCACTGTTTGTCTAGTTCCTGTTAGAAAAGGACTTTCATTTCTTGTCTGAGCTACGCTGTATCCAGCCCTGATTAAGTGTTTGATGTTAATTAGGAATCAGTAGAAATACCTCGTATGTCTCTTCTGGCAAAGCACGTCTAGGGGGGTTTGGAATCCACAGTTCTCAGCCTCACCTCTATTTGTCCAAATGCCCATTTTGTTTCTCAAGGTCCAACCCTTTCCCAGCCACTACTGTACTTTTAATAAGAGATCTAGCAGTTTTTAGCACTTAATTGTTTCTGTTACTTTAACAATCTTTACATTCAGGCATTGAGACTGCCATGTCATGTCTACTCTGTATTTACATAAAATAAAAAAATATAAAAAATAGCTGCAGAGACTTTCTGATTTTTCTCTTGTGCCTTTAGTTGGGAAGTAAACATTTTTACTTACTTTCTTCTTTGGGTATATTTTCTACTTTTGCTAGAAGCCATTGCCTGTACCATACACAAGGTCTATCCAGAAAGTGTCCAGCCATATAATATGAAAAACAGAGATACTTATTAAAGAAGACACAAGATAGAAGAAACATTGTATATAGGACAATAATGCTTCAGCTCCCTTCAAAGTAGGCATCTTGGGACCTCACACAGCTCTCCCAATGACCATCAGCCGCCCTGTTGTATTTTCCTATATCTCACTGACAGTCTGAAATCTCTTCCCTTTTGAAGATGATTTTTGTTTTGGGAAAAGCCAGAAGTCATAGAGCACCAAATCTGGGCTGTAGAGGGGCTGAGTCACCTGGGTGATTTGGTGATTCACCAAAAAACTCTGCACAAGATGTGCTACATGAGCGGTTGTGTTTTCATGATGAAGCTGCCAGTTACCAGTTGCCCCTAGCTTGGGGCCTTCTGAATCATCTGAATAGTTTCCATGGAGGAATGTTCAAGCTTAATGCTGATACAGATTTGTTGCTCTACTCACCGAGTTATTTTGAATGCGATGGTCACACAGTACACATGCTCATTCAGTGGGGTCTACCACCCCCACTGACTAGTACAGTGAAGTTGTCATTTTTCACATGTACACATTCCAGTCCACTCTCCTTGCTGACCAGGTTACATCAGTGTTGCACAAACCATTTTCATTGTATTAACAATGGTTTGACTTTCTCCAGACAGACTTCATATGCCACTCTTTTCTCCAACCATCTAATTTTTGTTGTTGCCTTCCATTTTCTAAAATGCAAACAGAGAACAAGTGCAAGGAGTCTCAGGTGATATGTGACATAAAATCATATTCCATAAAATCAGGAGAAGGTAGAGAAGACTGGAAAGAACCTAATACATATCAGACAGTACATGTGCAGCACTGCCATTGTTCTGTCCTGGTAATATTAAACAAAATAATGTGGTGTCTGTGAATTTTACGTTTTGAAGCTTCAGATATTTTAAACCAAGCCTGCCACTCTTCATTTGTTCTAAAACCCTGAAACTTAAGGTTTAGGTATTTCAGCTTAGGTACTGTCTCACTAATCTGCACTTTTAGCTACGTTTTTTTAATGAGTGATTTTGCAGAGTGATAAGCTTTAGAGTCATCTGAAAGGGAAAATATTTTGTTCTTTCTTTCTTAAAAAGCAAATAAGCCAGGTGGACAAGGAAATTACATCAAATCACTGAAATGTCAGGGCTATGGTAACTATTGCACTGGCAGAAAATTGAGAATGAACTGTCAGAGATTAGGCTCTACAATCATTTGTTATACCAGACTCCTTGCTTTCCTATTGAGGAAATAAGACACCATGATGGAAAATAAATAAATAAACCCTAAAGAATTTGTAGGATACAATGCTTTATCAAACACATTTGTAAATCTTGATAACTTGGTAAGAAAATTTTACATTATTCTAAAAAGTTATCTTTATGAGTCCCTAATTAATGTTAATATCAGTCAACCCATACATATTTATTCATCATCTACTGCATGCTTAGAGTTATTATAATCATTTTTAGTACATAGAAGCAATCTGATACCTCACTTAAATAGGAAATTTAACTGACTATGAAAATAGGAAAAATCTTGACTTCTGAATCAGTCAGGTTTTCCATTTGCAAGCAACAGGTTCTACACTGACTAGTTTAAACATAAAAGGACTTTATTAGGAGATATCACGTAGCTTACTTTATTTTCCAGAGGCAACGATTAAAACTATGAGGTATGGAAACCACTCAAACTAAACCATAGAAATGCTTCAGCAAAGACCTTGTTCAGCCTTCAGGGTATAGCTGTAGCAGGTCACAGGGTGAACCAGACATGAAAATCTCTTCAGTAGTCAAAAGAGCATGATATTGGCAAAAAAATAAAAAATAAAGATGAAAGAAAGAGAAAGAAAGAAAGAAAGAAAGAAAGAAAGAAAGAAAGAAAGAAAGGAGGGAAGGAAGGAAGGAAGGAAGGAAGGAAGGAAGGAAGGAAGGAAGGAAGGAAGGAAGGAAGGAAGGGAGATGAAGGGAACAAAATTAAAAACCCAGAAATAAAACTACATGTGTATGGGCAAATAATTTTTGATTAAGGAGCCAAAAGCATTCAATGGGGAAAAGAAAGACTCTAATAAATGGTGCTGGGAGAACTGGAAAGCCACATGCAAAGGAATGAAACTAGATCAGTTTGTCCCCATATACAAAAATTAATTCAAAAGGATCAAATACACAAATATAAGATCTGAAACAATAAATTACATAAAAGAAAACATAGGTACTAAGCTTATGGACCTTAATATTAGATAATATTTTATGAATTTGACCCTAAAGGCAAGGGAAGTAAAGGCAAAAATAAATTAATGGGACTACATCAAACTAAACAGCTTCTGCACACCAAAGAAACTGCCAACAAAACAAAAAGGTAACCAACCAAATAGGAGAAGATATTTGCAAACAACAGTTCTAACAAGGGGTTAATTTCAAAATATATAAAGTACTCATAAACACAAACCCAAACAAACAAACAGTCCAATTTAAAAAATGGGCAGAGGACTTGAACAGGCACATCTCCCAAGAAGACATACAAATGGCCAACAGATATATGGAAAATATTCAATTTCATTAGCTTTTAGGGAAGTTCAGATCAAAACTTCAATGAGATACCACTTTACACCTCTTAGAATGGCCATATTATCAACAAGACAATAACAAGTGTTGGAGAAAAAGGAACCCTCATTCACTGCTGGTGGGAATGTAAACAGATACAACCACCATGCAAAATAGTCTGGCAGTTCCTCAAAATATTAAGAATAGCATTACCATATGTCCTAGCAATTCCTCTTATGAATATCTACTCCCTCCCCCCCCCCAAAAAAAACAACTTGAAAGCATTTATTCACAAAGATACAGGCATCCCTATGTTCACTGAAGCATTATTCACAGTGGTCAACACATGGGGACAACTGAAGTGCCCTTCAATAGAGGACAGAAGAAGATGTGGTACATGTGTACTATGGAGTACTCCTAAGCCATAAGAAAAGGTGAAATCCAAACATTTGCGACAACATGGATGGACCTTGAAAATATTATGCTAAGTGATATGTCATAAAAAGCTAAGAGCCATATGATTCCACTCATATGTGGAGTCTAAAACTGAAACTCAGACACACAGACAACAAACTGTAGGATGGTTCCCAGAGGGAGGGTGTCCGAGAGTAGTAATGGGCAAAGGGGACCAAATATATAGTGACAAAAGATTTTTTGACTTTGAGTGGTGGGCACACAATGCAATATACAGATCACGTATCATAGAAATATACAGTTGAAGCATATATGATCTTATTAACCAATGTCAATCCAATAATTTTTTTAAATAAATGTTTTTGCCAACACCCTCAGTAGAAAAATGGATTCTTTGAAACCACTGCTTCTTTAAATCACTTTATTAAAGAAGACAAGATGAATAAGAAATGTAAAAGTAATTTTAAGGTCAAGCTATTTGTGCCTCAACATTTCAGATTTCATCTCAAGTAAGAGAACTATTTAGGTGTGTACAGCAACTTGGGAGGTGTAAAAAGTTTACAAGTTATACCTCTTTTCTCCTCTACAAATGAGAAATGGTTTAAGGTTGAAGTATACATTGTTTCCTTACCTATATACTCCTAAAAAATTGAAGCCTTTGGAATCAGAATAAAAGCTACAGAAGCCTCCTAGCTCACTGGCTTAGATTTAGCAATAAAAAAGTGAGGTTTAAATAAACAGTGCTTGCTAATTGGTATATAGGAAGCCATGTAGTAAATGAGCATTTCTTTTCAAAGATCTTATTAAAATGAACATTCTGATACAGTAGGCCTAGGGTGAAACTTGAGATATGCATTTTAACTAGGTTCCAGGTAATGGCTATACTATAGGTCCCAACTCACACACTGAGTAGTATTCTAAAGAATATATTACTAAGAGGTAATAATAAATATTCTATAAGAAAGACATTCAATGATTAAACCAGTTAAGAAAATCCTGGTTTAAATTCTGTCAGTCTACTTTTTTATAAATTTCTCAGAGTTGTTAATAAATTAAAGCACACAGAGGGAGTCCTGGGCATGGATGGCAGGGAAAGATGAAGGGAGGTGTGAGAGGTATGTAATTTAGCTTTCCCTTGTTTGACTTAAATAATTTTTCTTATCCTTTAAAATTTTTTTTAAATTTTAATTTAATTTTTTTTATTGACTTTGGGGTGACATTAGTTAATAAAATTGTATTGGGTTCAGGTACACAGTTATATAATATATCATCTGTATATTGTATTGTGTGTTCACTTCCTTAAGTCAAGTCTTATTCCATCACCATTTATTCCCCCTATACCTTCTTCTATCTCCCTCCACCCTCTTTTTTCAGTGGTAATCAGCACATTGTCGTTGGTTTCCATGAGTTTTTTTTCTTTGCTTTAATCACTTCTCCTTTTTCACCCAGCCCCCCAACACTTCTCCCCTCTTGCAGCTGTCAGTCTGTCCTCTTTATCTATAAGTTTGTTTCTAGTTTGCTTGTTAGTTAATTTTGTTCATTAGGTTCCACATACAAGTGAAATCATATGGCATTTGCCTTTCTCTGACTGGCTTATTTCACTTAGCAGAATGCTCTCCAGTTTCATCCATGCTGATCCAAAAGGCAACATTTCCTTTTTCTTTTCCTTCTTCTTTTTTTTTTAATGGACGAATAGCAGTCCATTGTATAAATGTAACACTGCTTTTTTTACCCACTCATTTACTGATGGGCACATGAGCTAGATATCATTGGGGAATATGTCCTCCCAATGAGTAAGTTGTCTTTTCATTTTGTTGATGGTTTCCTTTGCTGTGCAAAAACTTTTCAGTTTGATATAGTTCTATTTGTTTATATTGTCTTTTTTCCCCTTGCCTGAGGAGATGTATTAGAAAGAATATTGCTATGAGAAATGTTAGAGATTTTATTGCTTATGTTTTCTTCTAGCATTTTTATGGTTTCGAGTCTAACATTTAAGTGTTTAATTCATTTTGAGTTTATTTTTGTGTGTAGTGTAAGAAGGCAATATAGTTTTTATTTTTTTGCATATATCTGTCCAATTTCCCCAGTACTATTTATTTAATTGACTATATTTACCACATTGTATGTTTTAGCTTGCTTTGGCAAATATTAATTGATCATAAAGGTATGGGTTTATTTCTGTGCTCTCTATTCTGTTCCATTGATCTGCCTGTTTTTCTGCCAGTGCCATGCTGTTTTGATTACTATGCTCTTATAGTATAGTTTATTATCAAGTAGTGTGATTTCTTCAACATTGTTCTTTTTTCTCAAGTTTGCTGCAGCTATTTGGGATCTTTTATTGTTCCATACAAATTTTTGGAATATTTATTCTAGTTCATTGAAATATCTATAAAATGTCCTATGTTTTCTGTGTTTATATCACATAAGTAAAACCTATCAAAACATGGAACCAAAGAAGAGCCCTTGTTGCCAAAGGAAATGTGCTATTCTCAAAATACACATTTCCTTAACATGAAATATTTTGGGAAACTGATATGAGATCCCAGTACAATCTCTGTAAACTTAGTCCCTGTGCAGCTGTGGGCCCCTACTCAGACTGATGCCTCTATATTATAGGTGTTGTTTTTATATTATGAGAGCACTGACTCAGGGTGATGAACTGACACCATTTTCAGGATGGGCAGTATGGCATGCAAGGCCTTGGATTTTGTCAGTTTGGAGAGTATGGTGAAATTTTTGATGACAGTATTTCTTTCCCCACTTGACTTGCTGTTAACTGTCCTGCCACTCCACCACTACCCATAGGTAGTCAGTACCAGGCAAGGTGCTCTCTACCCAGGAAAATTAGCCTATATATCATGGCAGCGGCAAGAAGACAACAAAGTGATATTAATGTACAGTGATCTGATTTAGATAAACATTTATGAAGCACTCACTCTGCATCAAGTCCTGTGTTTATCACCTGGGATAGAAATGCAAAGGCATGGTTCTGCCTTCAAGAAGATATCTTACTGATTTGGGTGACAACACATAAGTAAATAAAATATGGTTCAGTATGATCAGAATCATATGCAAGAACATAGAACTGAAGAATGAAGGACTAAGTAATTGAACTTCAGCTGAGGGAATACTTTTGAGGCAGCTCAATGAGAGAAGGTTTTTTAATATTTTTAAAATTATATTTTATTGAATTTGCTATTTCAGTTGACCCAATTTTCCCCCTTTGTGCCCCTCTACCAAGCACCCCCAACTCCCTCAGGCAATCACGACACCTTTGTTCATGTCCATGAGTCATGTGTAGGTTCTTTGGCTACTCCATTTCCTATACTATATTTTACATCCCCATGGCTATTCTGTAACTACCTATTTGTACTTCTTAATCCTCTCACCTCTTGACCCATTCCCCCACACCACCTTCCTGTCTGGCAACCAGCAAAACACTCTCCGTGTCCATGATTTTTTCTCTGTTCTTCTTGTTTGCTTAGTGTGTTTTTTAGATTCAATAGTTGATAGATATATATTTATTGCCATTTTATTGCTCATAGTTTTGATCTTCTTTTTCATAAAGAAGCCTCTTAAACATTTCATATGATAATGGTTTGGTGATGATGAACTCCTTTAGTTTTTTTCTTGTCTGGGAAACTGTTGATCTGTCCTTCAGTTCTAAATTATATCTTTGCTGAGTAGAGCAACCTTGGCTATAGGTCCCTGCTTTTCATGACCTTGAATATTTCTTGCCAATCCCTTCTAGCCTGAAAAGTTTCTTTTGAGAAACCAGCTGACAGTCTTATGGGAGCTCCTCTGTAGGTACCTTACTGCCTTTCCCTTGTTGCTTTTAAGATTCTCTCTTTAACCTTTAGCATTTTAATAATTATGTGTCTTAGAGTGGGACTCTTTGCATCTACCTTGTTAGGACTCTGTATTTCCTGGACTTGCATGTCTATTTTCTTCAACAAATTAGGGAAGTTTTCTTCCATTATTTTTCAAATAGATTTCCAATTGCTTGCTCTCTCTCTTCTCCTTCTGGCATTCCTATGATGTGAATGTTGTATCACTTGAAGTTGTCCCAGGGTCTGTTTACACTATCCTCGTTTTTTTGGAGGATTCTTTTTCTTTTTGTTGTTCTGATTTGTTGGACTTATACCTTTGCTATAAAAGTACAATTTCACAAGATAACTTAGGCACAAATATTAAAAAGCTCTTCTATGAACATAAATTTGATGGTCCACTAACAAATTTTGCCTTTTTAAAAAATCTAGGTTATGGTATTTGCTTAAATTACTCTGTATTATCTACTGAAGTTTATTTGAATAGAAGTTACAGAAAAAAGGGAACTTATGGGGTCATTTCCTGGGAAATTTTTAGCAGTTTATTTTGCTTCCTTATTGTTGATAAAATTGATATTTATTATGAGTAAATAAAATGACAACTATATAATATTCTATTCATTTCTAATACTTAAACAGAATGTCTTCTTTGAGATAAAGGTATACAAGTGTAAGACCAGGGATAGTGGTATAGAAAGGAAACAACAAGGAGAGCAACTCCCTAGATATAAAAAAGATGAAATTTTAAAAATTATCACAGAATGGCTAAATTCTCAAGCTTTTCTGGTGTTTTGATTATATAACTTGTTTGATAAGTTAGCATTTGAAAGGAATTACTAGGCTTGTTTTTATCATAGGTAAATAATAATAAACAATGTAATTCTAAAATTTAAGAAAACTGTAGGTTAATATTTATAACATCATAATAAGTGTAAACTCTGAGAATGTGAAGACCTTTTGAAAGTGTGAATATAAGTGTAATTAGTTTTGATTTTTAAAAGGAGCCTGATGGCATAGCCTATAGTTAGAAAAAAATTGCTATATACCTCATCTCCTGGATAAACAATCTCAGATTCCTTTTTTTTATGCTTCCTGACTCCTTAAACACTTCATATCTCTTTGTTATTCACTATCCATTTTGCCAATGGTTTAGGGCCTAGAGGTTTATGTAAACGCTTGGAAAGCTGTCAGAGGGTATCTATCCTACGTGTTATAGGTGTATGATTATTAGATGGCAATATGCATACAGATTTATTCATGCTTTTCTTAATCTATTTCATATACTTGGATGAATTCCATAGTAAAATCTTACAAAAAGTAGTTAAATGAGACAGACAGAGTTAAAATTTTATTCTGAAAATGATTTGAAAGTAAAATAGAAAGAACAAAATTAACTGAAATGTTGAAAAGCATATTTATTTTTCCAAATTGAGTTAACAGGCTCTAAAACTGAGAACGTTAATGGTTGCATAGAATAGTGTTTTAGAAATAAATTTATTTCAAAGAGATAACATGAAGTTTGTTATTTTTTTTCTAAAAAGTGGAAAGATAATGAGATTGACAGGACTAACAATTTCTGTATGTCCTCTCTATACCTGAAACACAGGCAGGTGACTTTAATTTGATCTTTGTAATGTCCATTGGATACAAGGGTTTTTAGTCACAATTTATAGATGAAGAAATTAAGTCTTAAGAACACTTACTAGAGTCACACAGATAGGAAATAGAAGTCACACAAATAGGTAGTGGCAAAAAATCAGATTAAAACTAAGGTGGCATGACTCTTGTCTTTATAATCTTATCAATTCTAGAAATTTTTATTCACTCAGGAAAGACTTGGCAGGTAACTATCCTATCACTAACAACATCTATACACTATGAGGGATACAAACTCTAATATAGTCTTAGCCCCCTTGTCAAAAATGTTTTAATCTACTCAGAAACACAAACCAGGTATAACAATACCTGATTATGAAATATGAACTCAACAGTCTCACACAATTAAGGGATTTAATCAACACGAGTTAAATTCATTATTTAGGGCTTTATGGTACATTTACAAAGAGGAAAGGAGTTAGGAGCATTCAATTTTAAACATAATATGACTATTCAATTGACTCTAACACAGGAAATGTATAGTGTACCAACCTAGAAAAAATAAGATTTCCCATGTAAGCATTTAAAGCACAATTATCTTATATAATTTGTAGTGTATCTTAGTTTCCACATTTGCAATGTAGCAATTGTGTTAATTCACAGACTTGTTGTCAGAATTAATAGGAAAATATATAGGAAAGCAAACCATAAACTGCTATTTTAAATTCAAGTCACCATAAGGGATATTATATTGGAAAGTAAAATTCCAATGACATTTAGAGTAAATTGTCATTGCTATTTTTTAAAAGTTTTATTTTTTAAAAGAACCTAAGATATATGCCCTTAAAGTTTAAAAATTCTTTTTTGAATTCATATGATTCATCAGACATTGAAATTTTGCATATGTAACTCATTGATGCTCAAGAAAATAACATACATTTAAATAAGATCTTGAAAGAAACTAACATTCATCCTCACCCAAAGATATTAAGAAACAAACAAGAAAAGACAAGGTAGAAAGATTCCAACATAAAAAATTATCTTTGTGTTCAAACATATAATGAACAACAAAAATTTGAAAATTTTGACTAGGTTATATTGTTAAGTGAGTGAGGCTGGATTCCATATATAAAGTGCAGTGTAAATTTTATATTTGAATCCATGTGTTCATATATAAGTTTATATATTCATATGTATATGTAATACATATATGTGTAATTATGTATATAATCTGCATATGTACATTTATTAATAGAGGTATATAATCAATAATGTGCATGTGCACTGATATGGATATATAGATTTATGTGTATGTTCCATATGTGAAACATAGTATGACTTTTGTGTTTATGTATATATAAATATACAAGGCCTGTCTGGAAAATGTTCGACCATTGCTAATATAACGAGAACAATTTGTGCAACATCGACGTAACCTGGTAGCCAAGGAGAGTGGACTGGAATGCACATGTGCGAACAGTGATGACTTCACTGTAATCATCAGTGGGGGCAGTAGATGCCATTGAGTGAGCACGTGTACTGTGTGGCCATTGCAGTCCAAATGACTGAGCAAGTCCAGCCAAAAATCTGCATCAAATTTTGTGTTGAGCTTGAACATTCCTCTGTAGAAACTTTTCCATGATTCAGAAGTCTGCTGCTGTGGGCAACTGGTGATTGGCAGCTTCATCACAACAACACACCTGCTCATGCATCACATCTTGTGCAGAGATTTTTGGTGAACCAGCAACTCACCCAGGTGACTCAGGTCCCTACAGCCCAGATTTGGTGCCCTGCAACTTCTGACTTTTCCGAAAACCAAAATCACCTTTGCAAGGGAAGAGATTTCAGGCAGTCAGTGAGATTTAGGAAAATATGACAGGGCAGCTGACGGAGATTGGGAGAACTGTGTGAGGTCTCAAGATGCCTACTTTGAAGGGGACTGAGGCATCATTGTCCTGTGTACAATGTTTCTTGTACCTTCTATCTTCTTCAATAAATGTCTATTTTTCTTTGTACGTGGCTAGATACTTTCTGGACTGACCTCATATATATTCAAGAATAAAGCCATACCATACTTCGCCTGTGGAACACATCTATATATCCATTTATCCATGATCCATATCAGTACATACATATAATTTATGTACTCATACATATTCAAATATATAACATTCATTTAAATTTCAAAAGGAGCTTTTAAGATATTTGTCTCAAAGCCAGTCGGTGAAAGACAAATACCATATGATCTCACCTATAAGTGGAATCTAATCTAATGAACAGAATAAACTAAGGAACAAAGTAAAACCACGGGCATGGAAATATGGAGCGGACTGAAAGTGACCAGAGGGGAGGGTGGAAGGAGACAACCGTGAAAAGAAGGGGAAAGGACTAGTCAAGGAACATGTATGAATGACCCATGGGTGTGGGCAATGGTGTGGGAATTGCCTCTGGGAGCAGGGGTTGGGATGGGTGGAGGAGGGCAAAGGGGGGAAAATTGAGACAACTATGACAGAATCATGATAAAAGTGATTAAATAAAAGAATAAAGAAAAACATATTTGTCTCTATTTTCTAAATGAGAAAACATAAGCACAGAGAGGCTAAAATCTTAAATTTCTTGCCTGAGTTAGAATTAGGATGTCTCCCTGTCAACTTTATTCCAGCCAGGGTCCTAGCACTCAGCTAGTATAGTGCAGTTTACAAAGTACTGGTATACAGGAATGTCTTACACCTACAAAAGTGCTCATAAAGCTTTTTTCCTATGCAGAATAGTATTTTATATTATTGTGACTGAAAATAAAGTATGTTGTGTAAAGTAAAGTTTGTGTGGTATCTGTGGTATAGACAAATACAGACTTTATGTAGAGAGTAAGAAGGTCTAAGATCTAGGTTTAACTCATGTTGACTTGTGTCATTTGGGGGATTTGCTCAACAACAAAAGTTAACGTTTATTGAGATTTTTACCATTTGCAAAACTCCACATAAAGAGGTTTTATATCTGTCATATTATGTAATACTCACATGAAAATTATTTGGGTGATAGTATTCTTCTCTTCATTTCATCATTGGGACAATTGAGAAGCAAAGAGCATAAGTTCTTGCGGTCACCCTACGGAGTAGTAAGGTCAAGTTTTTAACCTTAGTCCAGAAACCCAGATGTTAGCTGCTCTGATGTACCACTTCTTATCTTTGTTTGTAAACCCCGTTTCTCTTATCTGATAAATGAGGACAAGAACCGCTATCTGCATGATTATTATGGTGACCAGTGGATGGACTAATAGAGTATGGCATGAATGATTGTTAAGGGTAAATCTCTGCAAAGGCACTCACATTCTAGCCCTTTTCCAGTTATGCTTAACTGCCTTTTTTTGAGTTGAAAACAGAATTGTAGTTCTGACTGTCAACAGATACCTTGGTATGGCCGAGCTGCTTTGTTCAGGACTTTGCTATGGGTATCCGATGGCTTTTGTCTGGATTTATGGAAACTAAGTTGAGGACTAGCCATACTGTTCAGAAATTAACCAACTGAAAAGAATAGATTCTTCCATGTTCTATATTTATCTCTTCTTGGACAGTTGAAGGTTAGTCTTGAAAAAATGGTTTAACTGAGAGCCAACTAGAGCCCAGGGAATTTACAGAACTAGCTCAAGCTAACACGGAATACTGGAGCACAAAGCTGGAATCTCCTCGTCTGAAGAAAGGTCAACAGCCTGAGCTTCAGGAGAGAACAATATTTTGGTATATATCAAAATACAATAATATATGTATATATAATATAGATGCACATATATTAAGAAGATATGCAAGTATATTATTAAACAAGTTAATCAGAATTCATATTATAGTAAAGTATAGGAAATAATCAACAGTTTTGTATTTATTTATAAATTTCTTGCAAACTCTATGGTGACTGGAATTGTTAAACCTTATAAATTAAGAACATGGATTCTGGATTTCTAGAAAGTCAGAGAAATTGGTATAAATGATGACATTTGGTAGAGTTTCGAGAATAAATTATGATAACATATGTCAAGGGTTTAATTTAGTACATGGCATTGCTGGGTGCACCATAAGTAGTATATTTTAGTAATAAAATTATTTAGGTATATCAGTTCTAGTAAATTCATAAATGCTTAAAAAAGTAAAACAGTAAAATTACAGTAACTGATTTGAACTAATTTGAGTTAATAAATGGAAAATAGAGAAATACTTTGTGATAAGTGAGTATTTTTTGTAAGTGCACTTAGTATCTGACAATTTTCCATCCAAAGTATTTCCTAGGATATGCCTAATATCAGTATTAAGATCATGTGCTAATAAATAGGAAAGGATAACTTATCAGTTATTGAAGAAATGTTAATAACATATTGAAGACACATCTACTTTTTGGAATAATTATAAGTAGTTACAAGAAAGTATTTTAATTGGCTCAAAATTTTAATTAGAAAAAATTTCAATTAATTGGCTCAAATTTATATATGTGTGTACGTAGGTATATATATAACATTACTCAATAAATCTTTTTCACCCAGGTAAACAATGTAATTTTTTTCAAGAGAGAACATATTACATAGTTAAACATATTCATCATGCTCTCTTTTAACTTAGTTGCCACACACAAGTATCAGATGAAATCAAACTGTGTTAGTACTATTTTCACCTATTTTTAAGAGGGTTACTTTCTAGCTCATAGTGCTATCTTTGCTAAAAGGCCATCTATTACAGAGGTTAAGTGCACAGGTTCTGAAAACTTATTTGTAAAATGGGGATGATAATCATCGTTACCCCCACCTCTTAAAATTACTGTTCAGGCACCTAGTAAACATTTCCAAAAGACAGCTGCTGTAAACCAGAAATCATCCTTGGGCTTTTCATTTTTTTCACACTCTATAGTGATTCCATTAGCACATTTTTCAACTACAGTTTTAAAATGTATTTCATCACCAAACCCATCTTCCTACAACCATCGCTAACCCCATGTCTGATGCACCATTATCTTCCACCTCCGCTACTTCATTAACCTGCTAATTTGTCTCCCTGCTGCTGCTCTTAGCAGGAAAGTATATTTACACAGTAATCATAATGGTAGTTTAATAGATAAATCAGATTATTTGACTTTCCTACTCAAACGAATTCCCCTCCCAAAAAACCTATATGGAAAATTCAATTTTTTCTTTCTGTTTTTCAAATAATTTTCTTGTATTTTTTCATCACCATTTAGTTCCCTTATACCCCACCCCCACAATCACCACACTGTTGTTCATATCCATGAGTCCTTCTTCCTTTTTGTTCAATTTTCATGTACAGCAGCCCAGTATGATCTCCCTCTTGCTCAATCCTTTCACTGACTTTACACATTTCTGCCAGATTCTCTCACCACAGACTTTGAACAATTATACCTCTAATGCCCACTTGCTCACTTCCTTCTGGTCTCTGCTCAGGAGATACTTCATGGCAGGTCTTCTTTGACTCCCTTTTACATGCTCCCTCCTTACCCAGCTTTGTTTTTCTTTAAAGAGCTATTTATTACTGCTGTTTCACTGCATATTTGTCTGCTGACCATCTTCCTCCATACATACTTCCTCCATACACACATAGTACACACTCCATAAAGCTAAGACATTTGCCTTGATAAAGTGTCTAATCTATGCCCAGAGCTATTCCTAGCAAACGGTGGACAATATACATATCTTTAATGAATGGATGCTAGATATTTTGAAAACATATGTATAATGAAATCTTAATGATTTCAGTCTGCCCACAGTTTCCATCTTGCTATGTTCCTTATTTCACTTCTGAATCAGAAGTCAGGCAAATGATACTTTTATTTCTGCAGCAATCTATTGACATACATCATAGACCAGTGTAAGTAGCTCTTATTAAGCACAGTCTATAAGTTTCAGGGATCTCCTCTTCCATTTCATCAAAGTTCTGTTTGTTTTTGATAATATGCTTTCATCTATCTCACTAACTGCACCAAAATGAGGAATAAGAGTACTTCGTGGTATACTTCATTTGAAAAACCTTGTGCAAATTTTGAATCTGAGCCCTTCATTTTCTCCATAACCTTGTGAACCTCGAGTCTGACTCAGTACTGCAGGCTTTTCCTAAAATAGAATTGAGAGTTTGCTCTAATATACCCCCTTGGAACATTGGAATTTTGTCCAACTTGTTATAAAGCTACTGCATTCTCTTACTTTAGTCCTTGTAATATTTCATGAATCCTTTTAATTGTTCTCAACTAATATCATGGCACAGTCCAATGACTTTCTCAGCTGATTTTCAACAGCTGATTGTTTGGTACTAAAACTCATTTTCAGAAACACCTAAGTCCTCATTTCTCCTTTATTGAATGAACACTTTTGACTTAAGAAAAATTTATGGTAATTTAAGAAATGCAGATATAGACTGACAAACAGGTTATATTTTTCTTAGAAGATGAGTTGTAAAGCTAATGTAAATGTTTCACATGACTGGCACATCCAAATAGATAACTTTTCCATCATGCACCTTTAAAACTTAACCGGCTAACTTAAATGTTTCCATTGGAGGTATATTTTTAAATACCCATTGGGTGTATGATTGTTTTTCATAAGTAATCATGGATTAGCTTACTGCAGACTAACCTTTTCCAAAGACCATTGGCAAAGCTGGAAAAATACACTAACAAAAGAAGACAAAAATAACTTGTTTTATTGTTGCTGCTTTGTCATCAGAGAGCTTCCAAGACAGCCATGTTTAATAGGAAACTAGAGCACAGAAGGAAAAAATGCATTGAGGTAAAATCAATATATATTTTTTTGCTCTTATGTTTCCAGTCATTTGTTAATTTGTAAATACCATGGAGCTGAGAACCTACAAAATCAATCAGAAAAAGACAACTGAAATATTGGTACCACGAGCAGAACATGTTCTTTCATAACCCCAGTGGAAATAAAATTTGGAATTCAGAACGACCAATTAATCAGTACCCGAAAGAGAAAGGTATTGAATTGAAGAGAACCACACTGAGGTAAGCTTAATATTCTGCATTACTTTACCCAAAAGGAACTTTCTAGTATGTGACTGTATACAAAAGGTAGGGAAGCAGATCTGAAAACTTCAACTAGGAGAAACCAAAACAATAAGCATCTCTGGGCTTGAGTCGATAACAATTAGAGCTTATGTATTAAGAAGAAGGAAAATCCATCGCAAATACTTCAGGTTTCCATTTAAGAGCTGGGATGGCTATATTCTGGGAATAAATGAGAACCAGATACAGACCACAACTCTCAGAGGCTGAAACAAGCAGGAACAAAGTTTCATTTTAGTATTGAATTAAGGTAACATATCCTAAGTTGAACTTTTTGTCAGAAAGCACAAATAATCTATTTAGAGAGAAGATAAGAGTAGCTTTATTTTCAGGTATCTCTTCATATCAATATGAAATTATTTCCAGGGTTGCCAAGAAACAAGAATAGAAACACAGAGATAATTAGACACAGATGCAAACATGAAATTGCCAAACACAGATTTCCAAATAACCATGATTATTATGTTGACATATAAATCTTGGTCTAATAGCTGGGTTTTAGTGGAGAAACCATTAAATCTACAGTTCATTTTAGAGAGAATTAATATTATTAAAATATTTATTTAATATCTAAGACTATTGAATAGTTCATTTGTGTAGGTATCTTATACTACATAAATTATATTTTCTCTTTTCATCCATTTGCTGATTGATCACTGGTAACATTTAAAATTATAATTTATCTTGTAATTATAGCTATTTATTTATTATTTAGTTTTTACATTGACTTTTCATTCTGTGACTTTGCTACATATATATAGGTAGTAGGAGGGACACCTTTTCTGTGTATTCCTTAGAATATTCTACAAATAAGAGAAAGTCCTCTGCAATTTCAATCTTTAGATTGATTTTTATTTCCATCCAAATGTATTGTATTTATTTTTCTTCCCATATTGTACTGGCTAGGAATTCCAATAAAAGGATTTAAGAAAATGCCATGAAACAACTACCTAGTTTTGTTCTTTGTCTTACTTTGGTTAATAATTTTGTAAATATCCATTATCATGTTGAAGAAGTTTATTTTTATACATAATTTGTTGAAAATTTATTTTCATAGATTTGTGTTAAATTTTATCAAATGCTCTTTTTACATCTATCTTTTGATATAGGATATCAAGAGGATCACGTTATTTTCCTGCCTTAAATTGTTAATATTTTGATAATTCCATTAATTATTTATCAAAATTTTTAAAAGCATTGCATTTCAGGGATAAATGTGATCTGGTGTCTCTAGAGTATTCTCTCTATATATTTATAGATTAATTTGTTAATTTTTTAAAACAATAATTTGGCCTATATTCATGAGGAATATTAACCTACAAGGTTTTTTCTTTCTAATGACTTTGTCCAGTTTTTTTTTTTTATCAAGGTAATGATAATCACATAAAATGAGGTGGGGATTATTCAACCCATTTTATTTTCTAAGAGGTTTTATAAGAATTATATACTTTTATAAAGACTTCATAAATTTACTATTAAAACCTCTTTGATCTAGAACTTGCTTTATAAAAAAGTTTTAAATTATAAATTCAGTGTGTATAATAGCTATCAATTCCTCCTTTAAATTGTTTTGAAATTTCTCATTCAATAATTTTCCTGCTTAATTTAATTTGTTACGTTTTTCATAACATTTCCTTATTATCCTTATTGTTCCTCTGTGACCTACAGTGATATTTTCTTTTCCTTTTCAAACTCCAAAAAGATGTATATTAGGTTGTTAATGTTTTTCCAAAGGTTGGGTGGTTTTTTTCTTTTATAGCCTTTCTAAGCTTAAATTTGGATAGTCTCTATTGCTGTTTTTTGATGGCATTGACTATTTCTTCTGCAGTACACTGTCCAGCTGATCAGCTCATGCAGTTGGTTTTTCATTGAGGAATTGTATTTTTTAGCTTTGAGGTAGCATTTTTATATATATTTTATGTGTCTCTTATTTTTCCCACTCTTTTATCACCTTTTTGAGATTATTATTACTTAGGTATTTCAATGCCCTTGCCCAAAGTTCTAGCACACCTGTACTCCTGACATAATTTAATTTTTTATCTTGGCTATTGTTTTATATTTATATTTGTTCATATGTCTAGTAATAATTGATTAGATATTAGATAATGTGAATTTTACGTGCATTCACTTTCTATATTTTAAATCAATGTTAAAATAGCCAGTTTTGAGTTAAACCTATTCTAAGTATATTCAGAGAGTCAAATCCAGGTAAATTTCTGGTGATCCAAAGCAGCAGATATTTATCTATCATATTTAGAATATATCTAAATAGTTTACAGAAAAGTTACCCAATAGTAATGCCAAAGGATTTCAATTTCAGCTAGGATCATTCATTTTCCCCCTTAAATTTCCTATAGAAGGTTTCCTCTTTGTTATTGCAGCATTTTTCCAATAGTGATCCGCAGATTACAACATTAGGGGAGAATATTTTAAACAGACAGTATCAGTGGACAAAATATTTGAAAAATGTTACCACCAGTATCCTTAGAGATTCATAACACACTATTTCATATTGCAGATTTTGAGAAGTGTTGTTTTAAAGAAATAACTTGATTAATTTTATTTCCTTAGAGTGATAAATTTATAGTCACCTATGACCCCAAATATATGTTGGACATTCCAAATATATATATATAAAACATGACCTTGTCTAGTAGAATCCAGGGCAGGAAATGTGAACCCTTTAATGATGCTGAGCAAAATCTAATACACAAAGGCAGGTTGAATTATTGATGAGTGTTTTATGTGACTTAGAAATGATGAGGCGCACTTCCATTATGGTGTTTATCTCTTGCCCTGCACTTACTATTTCCAGGATTTATATGTATAAATAAATTTATTTATTTATATATTTATTTATATTTAGACTATATTTATATTTATATAAATATAAATATTTATATTATTTATATTTATATTCATGTATATTTATCTATATTTATATTATAAATAAATATATAAATAAAATCAAACAAATTGTGTATAGGAAAAATTTTTGTCAACGTTGGAGAATAAAACATTTTTTTATTGAGAAGGCATTGATTGAACATTTACACACTGGGCCGTGTGTGAAAATAAAATATTCGCAAGACTAGATCTTTTCACTGGAAAATATAGGATCCAATAAGCTTTATCACAATGAGGACCATTTTTTTGTTTTTGCCCCAGTCTCTTTTCTACCTAATGCATTATTTACTGTCCATAACCTGACTGATGAAAATTTAAGAACCATTGAACATACACCATGGTTCAGGGATTATATAATCTTATTTAATCCCCATAAAAACACAATAAATAATACTTTATTATTAGTATTTTACTGTTAGAAACTAAAATCAAATTCAAGCATAATATAAAGGTGTCAAGGCCCAGAACATAATTCCAAAGCCCACTGTATTAGTCAACTCAGGCTACCATTAAAAAAAAATACCTTAGGCTAGGTGGCTTCAACAATGAAGATTTATTTTCTCACAATTCTAGGGGCAAGCTGTCTCAGTTGGAGATCCAGGAGAATTGCATTCTGGGGAAAGTTTTCATTTTGCCTTTCAGAGATCAGCTTTCTTGCTTCCTGCTCACATGGTCTTTCCTTGGTGTATATCTGTGAAGAGAAAAATCTCTCTTCATTTTTTAAAAAATCCTCACCCTAGGACATTTTTTCACTGCTTTTGGAGAGAGGAAGGAAGAGAGAGGAACATCAGTATGACAGAGAAACATGAATTGGTTGCCTCTAATATGTGCCCTGACTAGGAATCAAACCCAGAACTTTTCAGTCCACGGGTTGACACTCCAACCAACTAAGCCACACCAGCCAGAGCAGCTTTCTCATTCTAAAAAGGTCACCAATCATTTGGATTAAGACCTCACCCTTATGACCTCATTACCCTAATTACCTTCTAAAATCTCTTATCTCCAAATACATTTACAATGCACATTAAGGCTTGAACACATGAAATTTGGGAGAAAACAGTTCATCCCATAGCACCAACCTTATTCTTTTGGGTGTTTTACTATTCTCTCTCACTAATAAACACTAAAGATCAGAGACTCAAATTTGTGTTACCTAGAATATTGAGGCTGAAACAATTTTATTTTCATATTACTTTCTAATCAATTCGTTTTATATCTCATTCACTTTCAAAAGAAGGCCTAAATTTCAGATTACTCAGAAACCTCTAAGGACTAAGCTGCTTTGCCAACATGTTAAATAGGCCTGGTTGTTAAGTAAGTCTTAATAATTGCTAATATCTACCATTTTAGCTAAAGGTTGGCTTGGCTGAAGATTTACAATAAAAACATGTTCACGATTTTGGTTTTGTTTTGTTTAAACCTGACAAAGGTGTGCATTGCATTTGACTAAGGGAGAAACTTAGATTAGGTATCCATAGATACTGATTCTTTAACAGCTCAACCCTGAGGAACTGTACTTGAAACAAAAGACAAAGGGTAATTATTTTATTGTCTACCATTAGTTACTTTTTTACTCAAAGACAATAACTACAGATTTATTTTTAGTAATACCAAATGTTGTTTAAAAATAAACTTATGGCCTCACCTATAAGTGGAACCTAATCAACAAAATAAACAAGCAAACAAAATAGAACCTACAACATTGAAATAAAAAACAAACTGACAATAACCAGAGGGGAGGAGGCAGGGGAATAACAGGGGAAAGGGAGGGGAAGGGTCATCAGGGAACATGCATAAAGGACCCATCGACAAAACCAAATGGGGGAAGAATTGAGGATGGGAGGTGGGGGTGTGTGGGTCTGGGGAAAGCAGTGGTGGGAAAATGTTGACCAAAAAAAATGGACTGGGGAGGCTAAGAATAGTGTAGGAAATTAAGAAACCAAAAAACTGATATGTACAGACCATGGATATGAACTAAGAGGTATGGGGATGATGGGATGGGGTGCAAGGCTGAGGGGATAAAGGGGGGAAAATGGGACAATTGTAATAGCATATTCAATAAAACATACAATAAATAAATAAATAAACAAACAAACAAACTTAAATCATCAAACCTTCTGGGAAACATGGCGTGTTCAGCGACAGAGAAGCATAAAGGGCTTTGGAGATGCTTGGGTCATTATCTGCCATTCTGCCCACCTCTCCCATCATGTACATTACCAATTATATAACCTGGGACAGGCTTGATTTTCTCATTTGCAAAATAAAAACTATTATATAAGGTAGTTTCATAAGTGTTTGCTTCTCATATTGAATACTGAACACTACAAATGAAAACTAGGTACCCCTTCTTCCCAACTTTCCTCATTTAATGTGGTCTCTAAATTAGGGTGATTTTAGTCTTCCATTGACTTCATTGCACACCTTTTTTACTTTATTTTTTCTACTTTATTTTTCATTGTTTATTCTATTACAGTTTTCCCATTTTTTTCCCTTTTGCCCTCCTCCACCCAGACCACTCCTCTCTCCCACAGTTAATCCCCACTGTTGTTCATGTCCAATGAGTCATTCACATACATTCTTTGACTAATCCCATCCCTTTCCTTCCACCATTACCCCATTCCCCTCCCCTCCTACAGTTATGACTCTGTTCCATGTTTCTATGTCCCTGGTTCTATTTTTCTCATTAGTTTATTTTGTTCATTAGATTTCCACTTATAAGTGATGTCATATAGTATTTGTCTTTTACCAACTGGCTTATTTCATTTACCATATTTGTCTCCAGTTGCAACTTTGCAACCATGTTGTCACCAAAAGGTATGACTTCCTTTTTTCTTTCTGCTGTGTAGTATTCCATTGTATAAATGTACCACAGTTTTTTGATCCGCTCATCTACTGATGGGCACTTGGGCTATTTCTAACACTTGGCTATTGTAAATAGCACTGCTATGAAAATAAGGATGTATAAGTTCTTTTGTACTGGTGTTCCAGCATTCTTAGGGCATATTCCCAGCAGTGGAATTACTGATTCATAAAGCAGTTCCATTTTTTATTTTTTTTGAGGAAATTCCATACTGTTTTCTTCCGTGGCTGTTATTTGTCTGCATTCCCACTCATTGTGTACTAGGGTTCCATTTTTTCTGCTTCCTCACTAGCACATATTGTTTGTTGATTTACTAATGATAACCATTCTGACAAGTGTGAGGTGGTACTTCATTGTGGTTTTAATTTGCATCACTCTGATGACTAGTGATGTTGAATATTTTTTCATATATCTATGGGTCATATGTATGTCCTTGTTGGAGAAGTGTCTATTCAGGTCTTTTGCCTATTTTTTTAATTGGATTGTTTGTCTTCCTGGTGGTGAGTTGTATGAGTTCTTTGTATATTTTGGAGATTTAAACCCTTGTCCAATGTATCATGGGCAAGTAGTTTCTCCCATACATTCAGTTCCCTTTTCATTTTGATGATGGTTTCATCATTTGTATAGAAACTTTTTAATTTGATGTAGTCCCATTTGTTTATTTTTTTCTTTTATTTCCTTTGCTCTAGGAGATATATCAGCAAAAATACTGCTGTGCGGAATGTCTGAAATTTTATTGCCTGTGTTTTTGCTAGGACTTTTATGGTATCATAGTTTATATTTAAGTCCATCCATTTCAAGTTTATTCTGGTGTATACTGTAAGATGGTGGTCTAGTTTCATTTTTTTGACTGTGCCAGTCCAGTTCTCCCAATGCCCCTTATTGAAGAGGCTGCTTCTACTCCTCTGTATGCTCATGCTCTCTTTGTTAAATATTAATTGACCTTAGAGAATGAGCTTATTTCTGAGCTCTCTATTCTGTTCCATTAATCTATGTGTCTGTTCTTATGCTAGTACCAGACTGTCTTGAGTATAGTTTAATATCAGGTATCGTGATCCCTCCAACTTTGTTCTTTCTCAGGATTGCCGAGGCTATTTAGGGTCTTTTTTGGTTCTACATAAATTGTTGGAATATTTGTACCAGATCTGTGAAACATGCCATTGGTATTTTAATAGGAATTGTATTGAATCTTTAAATTGCTTTGGGTAGTATGCTCATTTTAATGATGTTAATTCTTCTAATCCATGAACATGGCATACATTTCCATTTATTTGTATCTTCTTCAATTTCTTTCTTCAGTGTTCTATTATTTTCCAAGTACAGTCCTTTTTACATGCTTGGTTAAATTTATTCCTAGGTACTTTATGTTTCTTGTTGCTATAATAAATTTGATTTTTTTCTTAGTTTTTGTTTCTGGTAATTAATTTTTGGTGTACAAGAATGCCATCAAATTCTGTATATTGACCTATGTCCCGCTACTTTGCCAAATTCACTTATTAGAATGAATAGCTTTTTTGGTGGAGATTATAGGATTTCTATGTACATTATCATGCTGTCTATGAATAATGACAGTTTTACTTCCTTTTTTCCAATTTGGATGCCTTTTATTTCTTTTTCTTGTCTAACTGCTGTGGCTAGAACTTCCAGTACTATGTTGAATAAGAGTGGGGAGAGTGGGCACTCTTGTCTCGTTCCTGACCTTAAGGAAAATACTTTTGGTTTTTGACCATTGATTATGATGTTGGCAGTAGGTTTCTCGTGCACGGCCTTTATTATGTTGGGGTATGCTCCTTATATTCCCACTTTGCTGAGTGTTTTTTATCATAAATGGGTACTGGATTTTATCAAATGCTTTTTCAGCATCTATTGATATGATCATCTGATTTTTGTCTTTCATTTGGTTATGTGGTGTACTATGTTTATTAATTTGCAAATGTTATACTATCCTTGCATCTCTGGGATAAATCCCACTTGATTGTGGTGTAGGATCTGTTTAATGTCTTGCTGGATCTGCCTGGACATGGCTTGGTTGCCTATATTTTGTTAAGGATTTTAGCATCTGTGTTCTTCGTGTGCCTTTACCTGGTTTGGGCATTAGAATAATACTGTCCTCATAAAAAGAGTTTAGGAGTCTTCTCTCTCCTTGAAATTTTTGATAAAGTTTGAGAAGGATATATGTTAGTTCTTCTTTGAATGTTTGGTAAAATTTGCCTGGGAAGCCATCCAGTCCAGATCTTTTCTGTGCCTGGAGTTTTTTGATTATTGGTTCAATTTCACTAGTTGTTATTGGTCTGTTCAGTTTCTGCTTCTTGATTCTGTTTTGGGAGATTGTATGTTTACAGAAATATGTCCATTTCATTGAGGTTGTCCAGTTTCTTGGCACACAGTTGTTCACAGTAATTTCTTAAAATCCCTTGTATTTCTGTGGTATTGGTAGTCACTTTTCATCTTTCAGTTCTGATTTTATTTTTTGGGGTCCTCTCTTTATTTCTTGATGAGCCTGGTTAAAGGTCTGTCAATTTAGTTTATCTTTTAAAAGAACCAGCTCCTGTATTCATTGATTCTTTGGATTGCTTTTTAGTCTCTGTGTCATTTAATTCTGCTATGATCTTGATTATTTCCTTTTGCCTATTCACTCTCGGCTTTGTTTCTTGTTGTTCCTATACTTCTTTCAGATGTAGGGTTAGGTTTGTTTATTTGAGATTTTTCGATTTTCTTTAGGTAGGCCTGTATTGCTATGAACTTCCACCTCAGGGCTGCGTTCTGTCCCATAGGTTTTGGATTGTTGTATGTTCATTTTCATTTGTTTCCAAATCCTTATTGATTTCTTTCTTGATGTCATTGTTAACCTATTCATTATTTAATAACAGGTTATTCAGTCTTCATGTACTTGAATGTTTTTATTTTTCCCTTGAGGCATTTTCTAGTTTCAAGCCATTGTGATCTGAGGAAATGTTTTATATAGTTTAAATTTTCTTAAATTTCTTAAGGCTTGTTTTGTGTCTTACCATGTGGTCTCTCTTGGAAAATGTTCCATGTGCATTTTTAAAAAAATGTATATTTACTTCTTTGCAGTGAAATGTATTATAAATAACAATTAAGTCCATTTGATCTAGGGGGTTGTTCAATTCCACAATATCCTTGTTGCTTCTTTGTTTGGAAGATGTATCCATTGTTGACAGTGGAGTGTTAAAATCCCCTATGGTCACTGTATTGCTGTCAATTTCCTTCTTAAAGTCCTCCAAAATTTTCCTTATGTATTTAGGTGTTCCTTTGTTGGGTGCATATATGTTTACAAGGGTTATATCCTCTTTTTGGACCACTCCCTAATTATTATGTAGTGATCAACTTTGTCTCTTGTTATGACCTGTGTTTTGAAGTCTATATCATCTGATATAAGTATTGCTACCCGAGCTTCTTTTTCATGTCCATTTGCTTGGAATATTTTTTCCATCCCTTCACTTTCAGCCTGTGTAGATCTTTTGTTCCTGGCTGGGTCTCTGGTAGACAGCATACATATGGATCATGCTCTCTCATCCACTTAGCTACCCTATGCATTTTGATTGGAGCAGGTAATCCATTTATATTTAAGGTTATTATTGATAGGTACTTGTTCATTGCCATTTTTCCCTTTGTACCTGTATCCCCTACCCTCTTTTCTTTATAAAATAGTTCCTTTAGCATCTCTTGCAGTCCTGTCTTATTGGACATGTACTCTTTTAGCCTCCTTTTGCCTGGGAAACTCTTTACTTTGCCTTTCATTTGAAATGAGAACCTTGCTGGATAGAGTAGTCTTGGTTGCATGTCCTTGCTTTTCATTACTTAGAATATTTTGTGCCAGTTCCTTCAGGCTTTGTAGTGTTTCTGTTGAGACATCAGCTTATAGCCTTATAAGCTCTCCCTTGTATATTACTAGCTGTTTCTCCCTTGCTGCCTTTGAGATTCTTTTTTTGTCATTACATTTTGCCATTTTAATTATGCTGTGCCTTGCAGTGGGCCTCTTTGGATTCATCTTTATTAGGACCCTCTGTGCTTCCTGAACTTGCAAATATTTTCCATCACCAAGTTAAGGAAGTTTTCTGTCATTACTTTTACAAACAAGTTTTCAAACAAGTTTTCCTTTTCTTCTCCTTCTGATATTCCTATGATGTGAATGTTGTTACGTTTCATGTTGTTCTGAAGATCTCTTAAACTACCTTTTTTGGGGGAGTGGGGGTTTAGTCTCTTCTTGTTTTGTTGCTCTGACTGGGTGTTTATCCCTATCTTGTCTGCCAGTTTGCTGATTTGGTCCTCTACTTCATCTAACCTGCTTTTAATTTTTTTCTGGTGTATTCTTCATTTCACATATTGTATTCTTTATTCCCTCCTGGTTCTTATTCATAATTTCTATGTCATTTTCCATGCTGCTTTAATTGCCACTAAGTTTTTTGTAGCTCCCGTAAAGTTCCTTGTAGTTGTAACTGAGTTCCTTGACCATCCTTATAACCATTGCTTTGAACTCTATGTCTGATAGATAGCTTGCCTCTATTTCATTTAGCTCTTTTTCTGGGGATTCCTCCTTTCCTTTTGATTGGGGATTCTTTCTTTGTCTCCCCATTTTAGGTGACTCTTTTTGTTTGTTTCTGCATCTCAGATTGTTCTGTTTGACTGCTTATCTTTGTGGGCTGGCCATCTGTGGTAGGAGTTCTGGGGACTCAGTGTTGCAGTCTCTTTTATCTCTTGACCTGGTTGCTCTAGGGATGCCCTTTATGCAGTTTATGTGGGTTCTTTTGTTGTAGTTGGGTTTTAGTTATTGATGGCTTATTCATTTATGGGTTTTCCCCTCCAGCTGGCTGACTGAGAGTCACAGCCCCCACCACATTTTACATACTTTGGTACAGGTGCTGGCAGAACAAAGCAAAACTACCCTGAAAACCAAGCCCACGCCATCAGAAATACCCCCCACCACCTCAGCAATATCAACAGCAAATGAGCAACATTTAATAAAGGAGGAAAGTGATTAAGAATATTAGAAGATAGGAAAAAAGATTATGAGAAGACTCGAGTAAAGAGAAATGATTTTGAGAGGGAAGAAAGGGGGGAAATAATAAAAGTATGGAATAGAAACATGATGAAGAAAGGGAGAAAATAAAATTTAAAACATAAGTAAAAAAAGGAAATGTGATGGCAAAATGGAGTAAGAAAAAATAAGAGTGTAATAAGAGGTCTGAAATAAAATTTAAAAAATAGTGTACGATTAGAAACAAAGTTGAAGAAATTCACAATGGGGTCAATAACAATGAGAGATGAGCAAAGGTTAATAAGCATGGAAAGAGAATAAGAATATTATAAGAAAGAGACAAGAGAATATGATATATCTTCAGTAGAGAAAATTGATTTTGAGAAGAGGGAGGAGAAATAATAAAAGTAAGGAATAGAATCTAGGCTAATAAATGAAAAACAATAAAATTTCAAACTCAAATAAGCAAGGGCAGGAGGATGACAAAATGGAGTAAGATGGAGGAGAGTAACCTGTGAAACTTGAAATAAAAAATAGTGAACAAATAGGAATAAAGCTGAAGAAAAACAGCCATAACCATAATATCCATGCCAAACAAACCATGATTAATAAAGGTGGAACGAAAATAAGAATATTATAAGAAAGGGAAAAAGAGTATGAGCTGACTAAAGAAAAGAAAAATGATTTTGAGAGGATAGAGGGAGGAGCTATAGTAAGAGTAAGGGGTAGGAACAAGGAATAGAAAGGGGAAAATAAAATTGAAAACAAATATAAGAAAGGGGAGGAAGAAGGTAAAATGGAGTAAGACAAGGGAAGGATACAATGTAAGATTTGAAATAAAAATAAAATAATATATAATATAAATAAAAAGAATAAAAAACAACAAAAAATAGTGAATTCATTTGAATACAATTGAATAAAAAGAACAAATGTTAAAAGGTAATGTGAGACAAAAAAATAGTGCAATTATTAAAAATAGTGCTGAAGAAGCATAAAGTGGAATTCATCTCAGCAGAGTTTGTTTGCCTTCTGTCTTCTGGTCTGGATCCACCTCTGGCTTTTTATCAGCTCGAGGTCCAGGGGTGGGTCATCCAGCTGCCAGCAGCACTGCATGTAGCGCCTTCACCTGCCTTTGGAGGGGCCTCCTATTGTAGTAGTGAGGTTGGGACACCTGGGTCTCCCCTGGGAGGTGCTGTTTGGTCTTCTGGGAAAATTGTGGGTATGTTCCCCTGCCCCTTCATCACCTGTCTTGGTCTGTACCAGCCTATTTCCAATAATGTGTAGTTTCTGATGAACTAGCTGTTAGTTTCATGGGAGGGGCCAATCTGTGTAAAGGGTCAGCTCTTCCCTCCTTGGCTCTGATGGCAGCTCTGTGTGAGAGCCGAGTCTGGGCAGGGCCTTGACTACCCCCTTGCTGTACCAATTTCTGATCTCTCTGCCTGCTGACCTCAGTGGAATAGGGCCCTAGGAACCAGTGTATATTGTCTCCCTGAGAGAAGTTCAAAATGGGCTCTTTGGAGTTTCGCTTATGTCTTTCTTCTGTGGATATGCACCCTGCAGGGGGATCTTGAGCCTCTCCTGACTGATCTGCAGAGCTTCCTCATTGGATACAGGGCTTGCAATCCTGCAGTAAGTGGGGTCTGATTATGTCCTTCCCTTCTCAGAAGTTTGAACTCTGTTCAGGAAGGGGATTCTGCCTGGCTGTAAATATTCTGAGGCACTCAACTCTTGCCCATCTAACCCCTAGCCAACTGCCCTCTCAGTAGACACAGTCCCAAACTCTCTACTTTGTATAGCACCTGACCTTGCTACCCACGCTTGTCTGGGGCCCAGAAATCCCTTTGTCGTGCAACTTTCTGATCTCCCTGCCCAGTTGTATTCAGTGGGAACAAATTGCACTTTCAACCTTGTCCCTTTGCTGGCTGGGTAGCTGTGCACAGAGTCCCTTCTCAGCACGCTTCAGCTCCCATTTAAAAAAGTTTCTCTGTGGCACTCCTGCTGAAGTACCAAGAAACTGTCCAGTTCTCCATGCACACCACTTCTCTAAAAAGCCAAAAGTCTCTCACAGTCATGGCTGAACACAGCCTGCCTCTATCTGACCCAGGTGCAGCCCCTGATCATTTTGGGAGATTGAGACCCTCTCTCTCTCGCACTGTCCCAGTTGGCATTTGGCAAGCTATAGATGTACTGCTCACTGTGGGTATGGAGCCTGGATCTCCCCCACTTCATGTATCCTCCTATGTCACTCCTGGGCAGGGCCTGGGAGTTCCCTAGGCAGGACTGGAGCCCCATGCCCTGGGAAGGGAGGGGACCACAAAACTGCAATTTCTGACTGTTCTCTCTGCTGCTGCAGGCATCACAGAACGGGAATTTCCCCTTCAACTTATGAACTCTCCTTACCACCGATTGCGAAACATTTTTTGTACTCCTTGGCTTCAAACTTCATATCAGCTAAGATTCCATGGATTGTTCAGGTTTTTTGTCAGAAGACCAGCTGAGAATCTGAGCTGAAGGCAGGAATAAGTGAACTCAACTTCTACCAGTTTGGCTGCCATCTTCAATTCTTTTCATTAATACCTTATGATTCCGGGGGACTCTTGCCCAAGTCCATGTCTTGGACTCTTGCCAAGTACATGGGGAAGGTATTATAGAAACCTTCCCCAAATTAAGATGGGTCATTAAAAATAGTCAATCATTTCTTCAACAGAGAGCCTTACTAGACAGTGTGTGACCTAAGGCTCTTTTGAAACTGATACCTCAAAACCCTCACTTCGATGCTTCCACCAATCCTAATCTTATGAGAAACCATAAAGCAGCTCCTGAGAGATCCAGGATCTGTCTTGGTAGCATCAGCTAGACTTTGGTGTTCTTCTACTGAACATAAGCAATTTCACAAAATATTAATTTCAGACAAGACCGTTCTGTGACCATTATAGATCAGGACAAAATCAGACCAACTTGTAATGATTCTGTAAAGAGACAAAATCATGGGCATTGTCCAAACCCAAAATATCCTTCTGTGTTTGTCCTTCTTTTAGCTAAAATAAATAACTACTGTTCCTTTACCAATTACACTTTTAACCCCAATCTTGTCTTCCTTCCTCCCAGATCAGATTATTGAGATATGTAATCAGACAATTACCCCCACTTCTTGAAAGCATCCAATCCAGTCTACTCTTCATTTGACTCTTACACAAATTACCTAACATAAGTCCAAACCTGGTAACAAATCATTTCTTACACAATGAAACACCATGTTGTACACTCTGCCCCTCTGAAACAAGTAATTACACAACTTGTTCAATTACTCGTTTGTTCTTGCTATTCCTTGTCTAGAAGACTTTGGAATTGTAACCATGATCTTTGCCCAATTTAATCTAGCTCCACTTCATCCCCCACCCCTTAATGTCAACCCCCCAGTTTACAACACACAAAAAAGCCTATATTGAAAAGCCTTTTAAACCAAACATAAAAATTCTCAATAAATCCAGGCCCTTCCCCTACAACTCAGAGATACTACCAAAGGTCTACTGAGGTGGTGTTCTCTCTAAACAATAAATCTATTTTTATTATGTAGTTGGTATTTGAAACCATTCTGAATAGGCATTCTGCTAGGCTAATAAAAGAACCAACAAATGTAATTTAAATAGAATAGATTAAAGTCTCTTTAACATTTATTCTTAAAATTTCTAGTGTGTGATCGAAACCAAACCTTGGTCTGGCTGCTTGTGTAACAAAAGCCCAACTAAAGAGACAGGTGCTGGTGAGAAAGAAAGAGGTTTATTCTAATGCTGGTCACCTGAGAAGATGGGAGACTTTTTCCAAAGCCCACCTTAACATTCCTGACAATTGAGCTAAGTTATACAGAGGAATCGTGGAAAAGGAATTTCTGTTGACATGCAGTTCTGGTTCAGGTTCATTCTTTCTACTCCAATGACATCTTTGAATGTGTGTCAACCAGACATCTGGGGCATTATTGCCTCCATCAGCATTCTTTACTCCTGGAACAGACTGTTTAATTGTAACAAGAACTTGGTCAGAGGTGAAAGGACAGGGTTGATTATATGCTTTGATTTGTTACACAGAACATAATTTTGATCACTAGATTGGTAATATTAAATCATGGCTACATGATCATGTTTATTTAGGGCAATGTGTAATTATCCACTTTACTTATTGTTTGTAATGTTTATGAGGACACAACTCAAGTTTCTAGAATTTGTTTTTTTCAACACGGTAGTCTGAGAGATCTAAATTGTCGTGTTACATGCATTTTTAAAACCATACTGTGATTTCCAATTGCACTTAAAATACAATCTCATTTTACATATTACTTTGGCCTACAAGATCCTAACTGATATGGCACCTGCTTATCTGTCAGCTCTCATCTCCTGACACCTCCTCCTGAGATCAGCCCCATTGGCCTGCTGCTCTTGTCTAATGAACATCAAACTTGGCCTTGTCTTAGGCCTTGGCATTCACTACTTCCTCTGCGTGGAAATCTCCTCCTCAAAAACTTTGCAAGGATTTTCATCATTCAGCATTTATTCAGTGGACTTTTCTGACTTCTATTTGGTACAACAAAATAAATATCACTTTGGGCATTTTGGGCCTTTAACATATTGTGCCACTGATTTCAGTTTTTGGAAATTTCAAACACATTATTAAAAATTACAAAATTCTATCAGGTTGTTGTGCAGTCACAAATTCAGGTAATGTGATATGTGCCTGATAACTGTAGATCAAAGATCAAAGTTAACATTGATTTCCATTTGTGGCATGTGCTTTTATTTTCTTATTTTATTTTAAAAATAGTTTATTTAATTATTTATTTTTAGAAAGAGGGGAAGGAAGGGAGAAAGGGAAAAAATATTGATGTGAGAGAGAAACATCTATCGGTTGCCTCTTGAATATGCCCTGACCTGGGACCAAACCCGCAACACAGGCATAAACCCTGACCTGACTGGCAATCGAATCAGAGAACTTTCACTTCTAGGAATACTGTCATGTGCTTTTAATCTTTATTCTTATAAGGTTTGTCAAGATCTAAAAGTACTTCAGGAAAAACTAGACTTCTGTATTTTCCTTTTATTTTTATGTGATCAGTTTAAATATTACTGTGAAAATTTATCTTAGGCCATTTTTTATTAAGGTTAAGAAATTAATGAATCACATATGATAGTATAACTGAAAATTAGGTGTGGCCACTTGTTTTTCTTCTTGCTGTTAAAATATGGTCTTATACTGTGACTCTAATGTGTTATAAATATTTGAAGTACTGGTTTGAGTTTCTGAATTACATTGACTGACTTGCATTTTTTCTGACTTGTCCATGCTATGATGTAACATAAGATAGAATGATAATGATGATGAGAATGCTTCATATTAATCATTTTAACACAATTTTTAATAAAAATGTGGATGTGCTGGGCTTCTTGAAGGGCATTGATTAGTTGAAGAATATAAATGATCTCACCATGGAAGAAATCAAAATAATTCTCACTGAACTGTTTGTTTGTTAGCATGCTTTGTATGTTTTAAAACTGGAAAGTTATTGTGTCATTTTATTGTGTGAAATATGAAAAGCTCCTAAGGGAGATCAATATTTGATTATAGCATTTTTGTTTGGTTTGGTTTAGCATTAGCACATGCTCAGTACAAGATACTGGCTGACTATTTTTGCTAAATCAACTATAAAAAGACTATTTCATAAAGAATACAAACAGCATGATTAAAAACTATTTTTATGAGAGTTGGCAGTTCCAAGTTTCTTTAATGTGACAAATTTTATTTCCAAGAGGGTAGCGTGTATCTTATTGCTCCTGTGTAAAGACAAACACGATGAATGCTTGAGTTAAAAGTGAACATAAATTAAATTTTAATATCATTGTATCATTGACTAAATTATTTATACTTAAATATCAGAATAATGTTATTTTTCTTACTACTGTTCTTTGCCATTTGAATAATCTTTCTGCATTAAAATCACCTAGACTTGCGGATTTGCAGATGAAATGTATCAACAAAACTGCTATTGGACCTAAAGCAAGAGGTGACTTTTTTTTGTTTTTGAACTTTTTGATTCACAAAAAAGGAAGACTGAGAATAAGAGAGAAGGAGAGAAGGGATTTAGGTATTTGTTTGGTCATTACTACTAACTTGAAGAATAAACATTGGAATATCAGTTCACTCTTTTTGACTTTAGTGGCCTAATAGGCAATACATTAGGCTTGCAGCAGTTCTAAAAGTCCATGTAAATTATTATTTCAAATTGGCTGATAGCAATGACAATATCAGTATTAGTTACTTGGACAAGTTTACATTGTGAATATTTATGTATTTGTACACTAATGACTTGTGCTTCCACTTAAAAATAAAAATAATAACAATGGTTAACACTCGTAAACCTATAATGATTGAGATACTCTTTTAAGCACAATACCATTGCAAAAGCTCTGATGGGTAGGTACTATATTATCTCCATTTTATAGATGAAAACTGAGGCAACAACATATTAATTTGGTCAAGGATACTCAGTTGGTAAGTTATAGGCTTGTATTTGGAAATGAGTCAGTTCTGTTAACTGAAATCTTATATTGCTTTATTTGTCTAAGATACGTTTATGGTTTAACCTATTATGATACATTGCACTGTAACAGGTATGCAATGAATAAAGTAGAACAGGTCACTACCCTTGTGTAGCTTATAGTCTAATAGGAAAGGAAGGGCAGGTAGACATTACTAGTGTACAACAACATACAGGTATTCCTGTTTCCTGGCGGCTGGATGACAATACTGCTGGGTTGATTTTGAAGTTGTACGTTGAACAGCTATTACTATTATTAATGAGGTTAAGAAAGTAGAATTTGTTCTTCTGAAGATGTCACATGTAAAATGAGTCCCGAATTATAAATAGGAGTTAGCTTGGCGAATGAGATAAATAAGTATGAATTAGTGCTCCAAGCAAGGAAAGAATAGATGGGCAAATCATGGACACATGAGTAGTGTCAAATTAAGGCTTGCATTTTATTTTTTAAAGATTTTATTTATTTACTTTTAGAGGGGGGAAAGGAAGGAGAAAAAAAGGGAGAGAAATATGAATGTGTGGTTGCCTCTTGCATGCCGCATACTGGAAGAACTGGGCTGCAACCCAGGCATGTGCCCTGACTGGGAATCAAACCAGCAACCTGTTGGTTTGCAGGCTGGCATTCAATCCACTGAGCCACACTAGCCAGAGCTTAAGGTTTGCATTTTAAAATGTCACTGTTAGCAACATGGCAAATATAGGAGAAAGCAAAAATGCATGCAATATATCTAGAGATTTTATCAGCAGTCAGGTAAGAAATGATGAAGCTTGTACAAATATGCTAGCAGTGAACATGAATAAAAGTGGACAGATTTCATAAATATTTAGTAGTTGAAAGGAAGAGAATTTGGTTGCTGGTACGATGGAGAGAGAGAATGTCTGAACATGACGCTCAATTTCTAGTTTGACTAGCTGGTTGTTTTTTGCTGTAACTGACAGAAAAAAAGTGAACAGGAAAAAAGGTTTAAGAAGATGAGGTAGAAAAGTACATTCAAATGTTGATTTTGCTGAATTTAAGATACTTCATGATATCCAAGTGGAGATGTCAAGGATTTATGTGGGGTTTTTTGTTTCTTAGGTTTTTGGGGTTTTTTTTGCTTTATTTACTTTCAAGATAGAAGAGGTTTAAATGTATTTAAACTCTATGGAGATGAGTGTAGTAGCAATTTTTTTTTTAAGAAACAGAAAAGATGCAATAAATGGACAGAAAGAAGTTATGATCCCTGATGTAGTGAGGATAAAAATGTGCAAATTAAACTGTTTACATTGCCAAGCTTCTCTGGCAGGTGTTGAGACATATCCACAATTAGGTTCACCTGCATTAAGTGTCATGGAAATTCTGACATTATGTGTCTTCTTTAAACATTACCTATCATTTAAAAAAATACTCCCTGTCTAAATACTTGCTAATTCTTCCATCTTTCCTGAACTAAAATAAATTTTCTCCTTGTTCTTTTCTAATTTGATTTCAGTTCAATCTGCATGGTTTTGAGGATTTCATCACACCATGGTCTCTTTTCTAAACTCCCATCACAGTATGGATGTTGCACATGAAAATGCTGTCTTGAAAAAAAATAAACTATGTTAATCCTACCACTGTGATGGAAACAACATATGGTTTTTTTTCATACTGTTTACAAGTTAAAGATACACAAGTTCATTTAACCTAAGAATGGCTCGATAATAAAACAAAACAGAGCGTTCTAATTGCTGTGCCATGTGTAAAAGTTGCCATGGGAAAAAATAGCTTGAGTAACTGGTATTTATAAACAAAAACAAATTTGGTGCCAGAAAACCAAATGTTTATGGTCTAGGACTTCTCTGATATGTTGCAAGTTGTGTGTGTGTGTGTTCACGTGTATGTTAATATCTCTGAACTTTTGCCTTCCATTAGATAGGGATGATGGTAATACCTGCTGCATATTTCATTCAGAATATGATCAAGTAAGTAACAGATAAAAAATGGTAAATATTACATATACAAGCTTCAAAGTACTATACAATGTCAGTTATTAGTGATTTTAACTGGTGTACCAGAACACACTTCATGAAGATAAAGGATGTAGAGAAATAAAAGTGGGCGTGCCCAGAATAAAAGCGGGTCTGGCTTCAACATTATAACCTGGAAAACATACAAAGAAGGTATAGAAACATAACTGACTAGGAAGAGGGATGTGTGATTTGGAGGTGGGCCTGGGTGGTGAAGAATACTTCACATCCTTGAAGTCAAATGCTCATTATACATTTTACCCCATTATCTCGTAATTGTTTTTCCTCTGTATTTCAGAGAAAAAATAGCAAAGACTGATAAATAATAAGACTGATAAATAAGACTGATTTAGCATCTTCAATATCACCTAATGTTTATTTCACTTCCTTCCCAATTTATTTAAATCCCAGTTGTTAGAATACTTTAAAAATTTAATTATATGTTTACTTCTATAATTATTTTTTGATTATTTAAATTTTTCTATTGTTTTTATAGATTCAGAAAATGGTCTTTGTATAATCACAATGCTTCAAAGAGGATGCAGAATTTCTTTAGCTTAATAGATGGTTAATTCATATAACTGTTCCATGAATGCTTCAATTAAATATATGAATTCTCTAGTGTTATCTCTATAC
>PVJD01006024.1:0-105074 GCA_004026545.1 Mormoops blainvillei | reverse complement strand
TTAAATAAAAAAGCAGCCCATTCTCTCAGAATAGAAAGATAAACCAATGAAGCATAATAGATAGTACAGATGTGATACTGCAGAAAAGTTGTAATGAAATAGAAGTTTATTAATAATTGGGGCTGTGAAAATTGAGTATCTATATTGGAAAATAATCAAATTAATTCCGAACTTTACATCATACACTAAAAATCAGTTCTGGATAGATTTAATAAATAAACTACATTTAAGATTATAATTTCTATTTATTAAATGAGATAACTCTGAAATGAAAGTAAAAAGTATCTTTTACCATGTGGTAGAAGATTTTTTTTTAATGTAAAACCAGTAAAGACTAATATATAAGAAAAAGATGACCAAAAATGATATCTGAACAGATGTTTCATAAAAGAAGACAAGCACATGACTCCCAATAATATATAAAAAGATGTTCAACTTTATTAGCCATTATGTAAATTAATTTTAAATTACAGTCAAATATTTTAACTCAGCCAACAGATTGAAAGAAATTAAAGAGATGGGCAGCATTAAATATTAAATATTGGCAAGAATGTAGAGAAATTGAAACTATCATATAGTTCTGGTGAGAGTACATTTTGGTAAATCACTTTAGAAAACAGAAATGAGATAATAAGTTTAGGAAGACACATGCATATGGTGTAACAGGTACATTCAAAATTATATTATACCCCAAGACAATCATGCCCTTATGTATCTTGATATATAAGGTCTATCTGGGAAAAGTCCACCCATTGTCAATATAACGAAACCAGTTTGCAGAACATCAATGTAACCTGGCAGCCAAGGAGAATGGACTGGAATGTACATGTGTGAACAATGATGACTTCACTGTAGTAGTCACCGGAGGTGCTAGACACCATTGAGTGAACATGTGCACTGCATGGCTGTCACATTCAAAATGACTGAGTGAGTAGGGCAATGCATCTGTATCAAATTTTGTGTTGAACTTGAACATTCCTCTGTGGAAACTATTCAGATGATCCAGAAGGTTTTCAGGGATGATGCAATGAATGCAGTGCAAATAAAAGCGTGGTGCAATGCTTCAAATATGGTCAAGAGTCTGTTGAAAGTGATCCACATTCTGGAAGGCCTGTAACAAGCAGAACACCTGAGAACATGGAACATGTATGGGCTACAGGCAACAGAATTGGGGACCGATAGCGCAAGAACTAGAAACTGATCTGGGGATTCCAAAAACGACTGTGTCCAAGATTGAAGGAGGATCTGGGCATGAAACATGTAGTGACAAAACTTGTTCCACAGCTTCTGTTACCAGACTAGAAGGAACATGCGGCAGTTGCTAATGACTTGATTCAAACTGCTATCAGTGAACCAGATTTCCTTAAGAAGATCATAAACAGAGGTGAATCATGGGTCTACAGCTACCCATATGATCTGTAAGAAAAGACCCAGTCATCCCAATGAAAGCCATCTAGTTCTCTATGACCAAAGAAGGTGTGTCAAAGTCACAACAAGATCAAGGACATGTTAACTGTGATTTTTGATTGGGAAGGTGTTGTCCATCATGAGTATGCTCCTCCGGGTCAAACAATAAGGAATGCTACCTCAATGTTCTTCATTGGTTAAGAGATGCAATATGATGAAAATTGCCTCATCTATGGGCAACTGGCAATCGGAAGCTTCATCATGACAATGAACCTGCTCATGCATCACATCTTGGAGAGAGATTTTTGGTGAAACATCAAACCATCCAGGTAACTCAGCCCCTTCTAGAGCTCAGACTTTCTGCCTTGTGACTTCTGGCTTTTCCTAAAACTAAAATCACATTTGAAAAGGAAGAGATTTCAGGCCATAGATGAGATTCAGTAAAAAAGAACAGGGTAGCTGATGGCAATTCTAACAAAGGATTTTGTAGAGTGTTTTGAATAGTGAAAGAGATGCTTGGAAAACTGTAAGAGGTCACAAGGTGCCTACTTTTAAAGGGACTGAGGCTTCACTGTCCTATGTACAATGTTTCTTGTTTCTCGTATCTTCTTCAATAAATGTCTCTGTTTTTCATATTACATGGTTGGAATCTTTCTGAACAAACCTCATATTTTATTTTTTAATTGTATTTTATTTATTATGTTGTAACAGTTGTCCCAAAGTTTTTTTTTTCCTTTTTAACCCTTCTACCTAGCACTCTCCACTCCTTCAGGCAATCTCCACACCATTGTTTATGTCCATGGGTCATGTGTATAAGTTCTTTGCTACCGCATTTCCTATACTGTACTTTACATCCTCATGGCTATTCTATAATTTCCATTTTGTACTTCTTAATCTCCTCACCTCTTCGCCCATTCTCCCACATCCCCTTCTGGAACCCATCTGGAATCCATCAAAATGCTCTCTGTATCTATAGTCCTGCCTCTGTTCTTCTTTGCTTAGTTTGTTTTTTTAAATTCAATTGTTGATAGATATGTATTTATTGCCATTTTATTGTTTATAGTTTTGGTCTTCTTTTTCCTAAATAAGTCCCTTTAACATTTCAGTATAATGGTTTGCAGATGATGAATTCCTTTAGTTTTTTTCTTGTCTGGGAAGCTCTTTATCTGCCCTTTGATTCTAAATGATATTTTTGCTGAGTAGAGCAATATTGGCTGTAGGTCCCTGCTTTTCATGACTTTGAATATTTCTTGTCAATCCCTTCTAGCCCGCAAAGTTTCTTTCTAGAAACCATCTGGAAGTCTTATGGGAACTCCTCTGTAGGTGACTAACTTTTTTCTCTTGCTGTTTTTAAGATTCTCTCTTTATCTTTAACCTTTGGCATTTTGATTATGTGTCTTGGTGTGGACCTCTATGCATCCATCTTGTTTGGGACTCTCTGTGCTTCCTAGATTTGCATGTCTATTTCCATCACTAAATTAGGAAAATTTTCTTTCATTATTTCATATATTTTAAAAATAGTAAATGTTGGGGAGTGTAGGGATTGAGCAAAAAGGAAAAAGGACTCATGGACATGGACAACAGGGTGGTGATTGCTGGGGGAAGGGGGCTATAAGGGGACTAAATGGAAATGGAAAAATACAATAAAGAGTAAATTAAAAAAAAAACAGTAAAGGCATGTCCATCCATTCAGTAATGCCAACACAGGAAGCTGACCTTTTTCCTTGACACTTCTGTCTCTATATGTGCATATGCCTGCGTATGTGTGTGTGGAGTAATGTACAGGATCAAGGGAAGGACCTATTAAAGTAGAAAGTACTATGATGTGCTTATAGGTGTCTGGCAATGAAGCAGGGAAGTGGGGACAATTTATTTTAGAGTAAGAAAAGAGAACAACTGGGAGAAACACTTTGCTAGATGGGTGGATGAGATCTCGTGCATAATGGAATGATTCTCTTTATTAAAATGGAAAAATTGTTGATCCACAATAAGAGGATAAAATTATAATAGAGACCTAGAATAAAGCAGTATGGTAGATTAAAGGTGGTATAGGATGATTCTCTTCTCAATGCCTCAATTTCTGTGTAAAATCAGAATCAATTTTCTCACCTGAGATTTAGGAGGATTGGAGGAAGTGATAGATATGTGAAGTGAAATAAGTCATTCAGGAAAGTGAAAAAAAATGACTAGGAAAATGCAGTAGGATTGCCAGACTCATTTTAAATTAATGCATATAATTTTTAAGTAAAATCAGTAATATTGTTGGATTTTTTTCTAGTCCTGACACTGTCCTCCTACAGTTTGCAGTTCAATAGAAAAGACAAACATTAAACTAGGGTTCATTTAAACCATCTAACCAAAAAACTCATCTGTTAAAGAATCTATGTCTCATAGAAATAACCTAATGGTGAAAATTTCTAGCATTGCTTTTGGTCCTTAAGTATTACTAAAAGTTATGCCAATATGTTACTGAAAATAGTAGTACTACTTCCCAAGCTTTGCTTTTTCTTCCATTTCTTCTTTTTAGTTTTATATTTCAATTATATTTACATTCAATATTATTTTGTACTATGAAACGGTGTATAGCACAGTGGTTAGGCAATTATACACTTTTCAGTCATCACCCCACCATTTGAAGTACCCACTTGGCACCATATTTAGTTATTAAAATTACAATGTTATTGACTATATTCCCTATGCTCTACAACCCCATGAATACTTTGTAATTACCAATTTGTAGTTCTTAATAACTTCACCTTTTTCACCCAACCCCTTAAACCCCCTTCCTTCTAACAGTCATCAGTATTTTATCTGCACCTATGATTTTATTTCTATGTTGTTTGCTCATTTATTTTATTCTTTAGATTCCACATATAAGTGAAATCATATGGTATTTGTCTTTCTATGACTTCCATGTCTTTTATTTCACTCTCTAGGTGATCTCATGCAAACCTAGGTCTTCAAATTCCACCTACACACGGATTACTTCCGAAGTCCCAAAACTTACCCTCATCCTGTGCTCTCTCTCACCATGACTAGAACAATACCTACCCAGTCATTCAAATTAAAAAAAAAAAAACTTGGACATTATCTAGGACTCTTTTTTTCCTCTGTCTCTGTATATGATCACTAAATTATGCTGGTTTTAACTCCATAACATTTCCAGAAATGAGACAAAGTGTAAAAAAAAAGCTCAATTAAGAAGCTACATAAATAATCTTGGAAAGAGATAATGGTAGCTTGGACTAAGGGGATTACAGATTAAAGAGACATATAAAATGTAAAATCTCTGAGTCTTTATAGATAGATCTAGAGGTATAGAAAAAAAGACAAGGACTGATAGTAAATGAGCTACTTAAGCTAAAAGAAAGAAAAGTGTCAAGAAAGATTGTCAGTTTTCTGGAGTGGCATTACTGAACGGATGGACATATTCTCAGAGAGACGATATTGGGAAGGGTAGTGAAGATCTTCAGGTGTTGGGCCTCATGTATTTGGTTTTGTATTATGTTGAGTTTTAAATGACAAGAGAATGTACCAAGTTGGCGGTTATTTATTCTGTCTGAAACTCAAACAAGAGGCTTGAGATTGCAATATTCATTTGCAATCATTGAAGTCTTAGGGCATAGATGAAATTATTTTAGAATAAATCATGAGAAGAGGAAAAAAATCAAGCCTTGGGGAACACCACCTATTAAGACCTAGGTAGTCAGAGATGAGTCTAAAAGACAGAGAAGATGGAAGAGCTATATAAGAGGAAAATCAGACAGTATTGTGTCTTAAAAGCCGAGAGAATATTTCAGGAATTAATGAATTTGCAACAGTATCAAAGGTTGAGAGGTCAAGTCTGTTGAAGACCGAAAATCTATTAACTTAGTGATCTGAAAGTCATTGCTGATATTAAGCAAGAAATGTTTGATAGAATCCAGGTTGGACAAATAAACTAAAATGGGCCTTGAGGAAACAGAAGGACATTCCCTTGTGGGAAGTTTGGCTATAAAGAGAAGGTCAGTGATCATAAATTTACAAATATTCATCTTTCCTTTGGTAGATTTCTCAAGCAGTCCTACTGACATGCAGTCATATAAAACATAAGTAACAAGGCTCATCCTGTTTACTACTTTGTAAATTACTGTGAATAAAAGACAGAAAACAAGTGAGTTTAGAGTTTTAGTAAGAAAGTAATTAAAATTATTAACCATGGAATCAAAGCTGAATATAGAAGAGAGAATGAATAAAAATGATGTCTGGTTGAATGATATACAGTAGAGGGATCAATGGGTTGTGGGCCATAAAAGTGAAGTTTTGGTTAGAAAGCAGAGTCATTAGTTCAATGATTGTGGGAGTGGCAGTTGTAGGGAATGATAAAGTACAAAGTGTGACTTTGAGAATGGGTTGATGAAAGAAAACTGAATATACACATATTCAATCATCTATCTACCTATCTACATACTTATCCACATATATTCAATTTATGAACAAAGCTGGTGTCCACTGAAGAATATGATATCCCAAAAATAGAAATTGATACTATATCAAACAAAACAGATTTAAATGTCTTGCTTCTTATGCTCTTTGCAGATCAAAGATGGGTTCTTATTAATCTATAACCTGCAAGGATTATATCTAGTCCAGCTAGTTGCAATGATATACTTGCATTAAAAGTAGTTACTGATAAAGAAGTTACTATTGCCATTCCAATATTGTTTTCTGTCTGTCTTGTAAGTTTTTATTTTTAAATATATTTTACTAATTATGCTATTACAGTCATCCCAATTTCCCTCTTTGCCCCCCTCCACCCAGTACCCCTATTCCCTTCAGCAATTCCCCTCTTAGTTCATGTCCATGGGACATGCATGTAAGTCTTTGACTTCTCCATTTGCTCCATTTCCTGTACTATTCTTAACATACCCCTGTCTATTTTGTACATACCAATTATGCTTCTTAATCCTGGCTCCTTTCTCCCCATTCTCCCCTTCCCCCTCCCACCTGATAACCCTCTAAATGATCTCCAAACCTATGATTCTGTCTCTCTTCTGCTTGTTTGCTTAATTTGTTTTTTGCATTCAGTCATTGATACTTGTGAATTTGTTGTCATTTTACTGTTCATAGTTTGACCTTTTTTTTCTTAAATAAGCCCCTTTAACACTTCATGTAATGATGACTTGGTGATGATGAACTCCTTTAGCTTTATCTTGTCTGGGAAGCACTTTATCTGTCTTTCCATTCCAAATGATAGCTTTGTTGGATAGAGTAATCTAGGTTGTACGTCCTTGTTTTTCTTCACTTTTAACACTTTTTCAGTCCCTTCTAGTCTACAAAGTTGCTTTTGAGAAATCACCTCACATTCTTATGGGTACTCCTTTGTAGGTAACTCTCTACTTTTCTCTTGCTGATTTTTACATCCCCTTTTTATCTTTAACTTTTATCATTTTAATTATGATGTGTCTTGATGTGGTCCTCTTTGGGTCAACTTGTTTGGGACTCTCTGTGCTTCCTGTACTTGTATGTCTTTTTCCTTCCCAGATTAGGGAAGTATTTTTTCATTATTTTTTTCAAATAAGTTTTCAATTTCTTGTTCTTTCTTTTCTCCTTCTGGCGCCCCTATGATTGGATGTTGGTATGTTTGGAGATGTCCTAGAGGCTCCTTATACTATGCTCATTTTTTTAAATTCTTTTTTTTTTCTTGCTGTTCTGGTTGAATGCTTATTTCTTCCTTATATTCCAAATCATTGATTTTAATCTCAGTGCCATCCCCTCCATTGTTGGTTCCCTGTAGATTTTCCTTTATTTCACTTAATGTAGATTTCATTTCTGCCTGTGTCTTTTTTTACTGTTATTGTACTCAATGAGTTCTTTGAGCATCCTGATAACCAGTATTTTGAACTCTGCATGTATTAGGTTGGTTATCTCCATTTCACTTAGTTCTTTTTTCTGGGATTTTGTTGTTTTTTCATTTGGCCCATATTTTTGTCTCCTCAATTTGGCAGCCTCCCTGTGTTTGTTTCTGTGTATTAGGTAGAGCTGCTTTGACTCCCTGTGTTAGTAGCATGGTCTATTGTAGAAAAGGCACCTGTAAATTGTGTGGGGCTGAGACTTAGGTAATCACCATGGTGGGGCAATGGACTTTGCTGTTATGTGGCTCTGTGTGGGGTGAGAGGTTTTAGAGGGGACAGTGCTGCTGCTTGGCTTTTAGAGGTTTGCCAGGCACTTCCCTTGTTTCTAGTCACTTCACTTACTCCCTTCTTTACATCCTTGGTTGTTGTACTTCCACACAGCTTGATTTTCTGATGGTTCTGGGTGTTGTTTTGAGGTCTGATTATAATTTTCTCTGTAGTTTTGCAAAGAACTGCAGCATGTTTACCTATGCCTCCATCTTGACCGGAAGTCATTCTTCTGTCTGTAAATTTTCAGTCCCCTGTTCCCTCTCCTTCTGTCTTTCTCTCTATTTTGTTGATTTTTTTGTAGTGGCTGAAATTGAGTCATTTCTCATTTTCCCTTATGGATCTTCTTTTGGTATATATTTTGCAATTACCATGGGGTTTACATAAAATATCTTATAACCATCTCTTTGAATTTTATATAAAGTTCAATCACATGGAAAACTCTACTCTCTTACTTTTCCTTCTTCACACACACTTTATGTTACTGCTCTTAAAATTTCATCATTTATGTTATACATATATAGTGTATCCATTAATATTTTATAATGTATACATATTAACATACTTTAATTGTTTCAACATTTTTATGTTTTTGTCTTTTAACTTCTTTTTAAAAAAGAATTTATTTATTCTTTTTTAGACAGAAGGGAAGGGAGGGAGAAAGTGAGGGAGAGACACATCAATGTGCAGTTGCTCGTCACTCACCCCCAACTGGGGATCTGGCCCGCAACCCAGGCATGTGCCCTGACTGGGAATCAAACCAGTGACCCTTTGGTTCACAGGCTGACACTCAATTCACTAAGCCATGCCAACCAAGGCTGTCTTTTAACTTCTTTATCAGAATTAAAAATGAATTACAAACCATTGTTAGAGTGTTGTGTATTTGTCTATATGTTTACTTTTACAAGCAAGTTTTATTTTTTCATAAGGTTTTGTGCTGCTCTATAGTGCCCTTTCATTTCAACTTAAAGAGCTTCTTTAGCATTTGCTATAATGCAAGCGTAGTGGTGATGAACTCTCTCAGAATTTGCTTATCTGGAACAAACTATTTCTCCTTCATTTCTGAAGAACGATTTTTGCAATATATAGTATTCTTAGTTGGCACTTTTTTGTTTTAGTAATTTGAAGAAATCATTCTGTTCCCTTCCGGCCTACATTATTTCTTCAGAGAAATAGTTTGATAGTTTTATGGTGTCTTCCTGGTATGTGACAAGTCGCTTTTCTCTTGCTGCTTTCAAAATTCTTTGTCATTGATTTCTTGCAATTTTATTACAGCGTCTTGGGGTAGTCTTCTTTGAATCTTTCTAATGGAATACATTAGGCATCTCAAGTCTGAATGTTCATTATTTTCACCAGATTTGGGAAGTGTTTGGTCATTATTTCTTCAAATAAGCTTTTTGCTCTTGTATCTCTTCTCCTTCTGGGACTCACATAATATGCATAGTAGTCCACTTGATGTTGTTCCATATGCATCTTAGGTTTTCTTTACTCTTTTTTACTTCATTTCTCATTTTGCTTCACTGACAAAATAATATACAATGACTTATCTTTGAGTGTGCTGATTCTCTTATATTTGATTGAATCTGCTGTTGAACACTTCTAGTGAAATTCTTAGTTTAGTTATTGCGTTCTTCAGTTCCAGAGTGTCTATCTCTTTATTGATATTCTCATTTTGTTCATGTATTATTTCTCCTGAACTCATCAAGCATTTTCATTACGGTTATCTTCAATTATGTTTTAGTTTATTCATATATTTGAATTTCTTCAAATATTTCTCCATTTCTTTATGTTTATTTTCTGTGGCTTATTTTCTTCCTTTTGGGCCAGTTCCTTCATGCACTTTGTAATTTTGTGTTGGAATCTACTCCTAGTCTTTAAAACTAGTTACAGGTAGGGAAAGACCTTACCAATTAGAATATCCAGAGATTCTGGGGCCTCTCAAATATTTTCTGAGGATTTGTATTCTCTGGACTCGTGCATGTAAATTCATAATTAATTATATTCATCAGCTTTTTTCTTTTTAGGAGCTGATAATCTCTTGTCCTCTCTGCTGTTTGTGGTACTGCAGGTTCTCTGGAGCTTCTATAACCTACCTAACTCTCTTCTGTTCTCTGGGGCCTTGAGGCTTGTAGATTAGTTGGGTACTTTTAGCACTACAAGTCAGAGAGACATAAAATCAGTCCCTTGGGCAGTGACATGAAAAGCTAGAACATGAATACATACTTAAACTCTTTTCCTCCCCAGGGAGAAGCTGGAACTTAAGAGTTTTCTCCCATTTATTCTGAGCTGAATGGAGCAACTTTGGCAAGCAATTGTGTGCTGCTCATAATATCCATCTTTGATCTCAGTGGTCCCCTACTTGGAATGCTTTCTTACCAACATTTGAATTCAGACAAGGCAAAAGCCACCCCCTCAGGCAGCCCCCTGAAACATTCGAACATTGTGCATAGAGCCCAGTCTTCTCTTCTCCTTCTCAGGGAGTCTGGAAGTGGGAGTTTCCTTCCAATTACAGTGTACTGTGCTGGAGAGAGGGAATATAGCAAATGAGTGTCATGAATTTTCTTACAGGCTTTGCTATAGCCTGGATGCAGGAGTCATTTAACTTGTTTTTTAATTTCTCACAACGGGAATTGTTTTGTGTACTGTTACTGTAATTCCTGTGGAAGAAACAGAGTATGGGACTTCCTATTCTACCAACTTGCTCTGCAATTTTTAAACATTTCTTATGGAGTATAAAGACATTGTTTCTCTGGAAAACACAGAAAAAATACACCTCTGAACTGACATCTAAGAATCCACATATTGCTGTAAGTTTCTAATGAGCAAAATATTTTTATCTGTAATGGGAAAAAAGGAACTATAAATATACACCAGGCTGACATTTTCATATAATTAAAAAGGCCAGAATTGTTGCTTTTCCTCACCTTGACATTTTCAAAACAAAATCAAGTTTTATTTTGAAAAGTCATCCCCTGATTGTTTCTATCTCATCATGACAATACTACTTTCTTGAGTGCAACCCCCCACCCCCAACCCCAATTTCTCCCCATTCCTTTAGTAACTTAACAAAAAATATAACACTGGTATTTTTTTGAGCAACTGAATGTTAGTTGCTTGACCTCCCTATGTTATAATGACCAATTCAAAATTAGGCTAGGCATATTGGTTTTTCAGAAAAGACAATTTATACTTAAAAAAAGAAACTTATTTAAAAGTTATCTGTTTCTTGTAAATCATACCACTTTTTTTTTTGCATTCCTGCAGGATTCTGAAAAACACCAAAAGCATGTGTATTTATTTTATGTGTAACAGCAATGACTTGCTTTATACTAGCCTGTAAAATTAAATGAAAACTTGTAAGAAGATACTACTTCACTTCATATTTATATTTGATCAGTTTTTAAATGATAAAATATTCTTCCTAAGGGGAAACATACTATAGTAGTCCCCCTTATCCATGGTTGCACTTTCTGCAGTTCCAGTTACCTATAGTCAACCATAATCCAAAAATATTAAATAACAATTTCCAGAAATAAACAGTTCATAAGTTTTACATTGCATGATGTTTTGTGTACCATGATAAAATCTTTCATTGCCCCACTCCATCTCACCAGGGAAGTCAATCATTCCTTTGTCCAGTGTGTCCATGCCTGATAGTCACTTAGTAGCTGACTTGGTTACAGATTGGTTATCAGAGAGACAGACAGAGACAGAGACAGAGACAGACAGACAGAGAGACAGCATTTACATAACTGTTATTATAGTATATTATTACGGTTGTTCTATTCTATTATTAGGCATTGTTGTTAATCTCTTACTGTGTCTAAATTATAAAACTTTATCATAGGCATCTATGAAAAAACGTAGTATGTATGGAGTTCAGTACTGTCTATGGTTTTAGTCATGTACTGGGGATCTTGCAACATATCTCTCATAGAAAAATGGGGACTACTATACTACCTCTAGATTCAGTTGATTGTGACTTAGGAATATCGTCCAGAGTACAAGTCATTGCTACCCATAGATTTGGTATTATTCTAGGCTGCCATGTTTAAAATTAACTAAAATATTGAAAAAAAACAGTTTCCTTAGGTTTATAATAATATTCTCTAAGGGAGAAAATAGGAAATTAGTATTTTAGATTCACATTCCATATTTTGGATAGCCTCTTATGTGTCTGACCCTGATACTAGTAGCAAAAAATGTTTATATACATGAAGCATAGTGTGTGCATATAGTAATTTATGAATACATATACTTGAAACTTAATGTTATTTAAATAATTGTTAGCTGAAAAAACCCTGAGATTTAAAACAATTCAAGGCAATTAACAAACTCACTAATTTAAGCATTATGTAATGTGCAAATTCAAATACAAGCAAGATTTTAGGTAATTTGACAAATATTGATGCTCCAGATTGTTCTTAATTCCTTAAACACAAAAATGTATTACTTAACTTTTAATCAGAAAAACTGGAGTTAACTAACTAAAATTTCCTTACTACCTTCCAGCCCCTGGCAACCATTATTTTACTTTCTGTCTCTTGCATTTGACTTTTCTGAGTACCTCATGTAACAGAAACATTCAATATTGCCTTTTGTGACTTGTTTATTTCATTTATGATAATATCTTCCATGTTCCTTAATGTTGTAACATGTGGCAGAATTACTTTCCTTTTTATTACTGAATAATATTCCATTCTATACCACATTTTGTTTATCCATTCATCCATTGATGGGCAGCTGGATTTTTCTGTATTTTTGCTATTGTAAATAATGCTGCTTATAACCATAGGTGAAAAAATATATATCTGCCAGTACAAGCTTTCAATTTCTTTGGATATACATTCAAAAGTGGAGTTGTTGGATCATATAATGATGGTATTTTAATATTTTCAGGAACTACTATATTATTTTATACTGTGGCTACATAATTTTACATTCCCACCAGCAATACACAAAGGTATACAATTTCTCCACATCCTCACCAACACTATTTATTATGTCTTTTAATGATAAACATCCTAATGTGTGTGAGGTGACATCTCATTTTAGTTTTGATTTATTTCCGTAATGATTAGTGATATTGAGCACCCCTTTTTGCATGTTTTTTGACCATTTTATACCGTATTTTTCAAAAATTTTAATTGAATTTTTTGGGATGACATTTGTTAATAAAATTGTATAGGTTTTGAATGTATAATTCTGTAATACACAATATACCAATGATGTTGGCAATTTATTACTTTGTAAAAATGTCTTTTTGAGTTTGGTACATTTTTAAATAGCGTCTTTTGTTGAGCTCTAGGAGTTCTTTATATATTCCTGTCCTTGTATGAGGCATGTCCAGAAGGTATCCAGCCATGTACTGTGAAATATATATATTTATTTATTTTTAAAAAATTATTTTATTGTTGTTCAAGTACAGTTTTGTCCATTTTCCCCCTGCCACTTTCCCCTTCCCCCACCCTCCCTTGACTTGGTCCATGTTCCTTGACCACCCTTCTCCTGTTTCCTCTTCCCTTCCCCTCCCTCTTCCTCTGTTTCCTGCCAGTTCTTCACTTCAGTGTCTCTGGTTACATTTAACTTGCTTGTTTGTTCTGTTGACTAGAAAAAATAGAGACATTTATTGAAGAAGATACAAGATACAGGAAACCTTGTATATAAGACAATGATGCCTTAGTCCCCTTCAAAGTAGGCACCTTGGGACCTCACACAGTTCACTCAATCAGCATCAGCTTTCTCACTGTATTTTCCTGAATCTCATCGATGGTCTGGAATCTCTTGTCTTCCAAAGGTGATTTTAGTTTTGGGAAAAGCCAGAAGTCACAGAGTGCCAAATCTGGGCTGTAGACAGATTGAGTCACCTGATTGATTTGATGTTTGGCAAAAAACTCTGCACAAGATTTGATGCATGAGCAGGTGCATTGTCATGGTGAAGCCACCAATCAGCAGTTGCCCATAGTGCAGCCTTCTGAATCATCTGAATAGTTTCTGCAGAGGAATGTTCAAGCTTAACATAAAATTTGATGCAGATTTGTTGCTCTACTCACTCAGTTATTTTTAATGCAATGGCCACACAGTACACAGGCTCACTCAACAGTATCTTCTGCCCCCACTGACTAGTACAGTGAAGTTGTCATTGTTCATACATGTGCATTCCAGTCGACTCTCCTTGGTTGCCAGGTTACATCGATGTCACTCAAACTGTTATTATATTAACAATGACTGGGCTTTTCCCGGACAGACCTCATATGTATTAATCCCTTATTCAATATATACAATTTTCTTCCATTCTCTAATTTGTCTTTTTGCTATTTCCAATGTTCTTTAATGTAGAATTTTTTATTTCGATAAAATCCAATTCACCTATTTTTATTCTGTTGCTGTATGTTTTTTGGTGTCATAGCCAAGTAACCACTGCAAAATCCGGTGTCCTATAACTTCCCCTGTGTTTTCTTCTGAATATTTAAGCCCTTACATTTAAAAATTTGACCCATTTTCAGCTTGTTTTTGTAGATGGTATAAATTAAGGGTCCAATATATATTTTTTCACATGTGGATATCCAGTTTTTTCCAATGGCATCTGTTGCATCCTTTGTTAAGTTTCTTAAATACACGAAGCTAACTCCTGCTTCAGATGCTTTGTCCTAACTCTCTTCACATGAAAAGCTCTGGCTCTAGATATTCATGAAGTTGACTCCATCTTATTATAAAGGTTCAATTCAAATAGCACTTCCTCAGAATAGCCTGCTGTTTTCAAAAACCCTTTGATCATCTTCCTAGGATATCTCTATTACATTTCCTCATTTCACTTTTTTCATAAAATATTTTACTATCACAATGTCTTATTTATTTATTTAGCTTTTTGTAACCTCCTCTAACCTTCCCACCCCCTGTATCTACAGAATCTAGGCTCCATAAGATCAGAAACACTGCCTATCTAGCTCATCCCTTATATAACTAATGTTAAGAATAGGAAGCTGGCAACCAGAGGAGATCAATAACTGCTTGTTGAATTTTCAGTAAATTAGCATTGCCAATAATGAACTATAAAATGTCTTGCTTCTTCAGCATTTGTTCTATGTCTATTTAAAAGTAAATGAATAAATATTGCATGTAGATTCACTATATTATCCAAGACATGCATCCATATTTATCCTTTATAGAATTAAAAAAAAAACAAACTCTTTTATCATCAGAACAAAATCCAATGAATAAAAAACAAGGAAATGAAATTAGTTACTATTTCCATTCCAATGTGTCCCCTTTCTCTATCTCATTTATTTAGAAGAAAATGCCATATTCTATAAAGTTTAATGGGATGGTAAATGACTTGAATACAAATTGGTCGGCATTACTTAGAAAATACATCATTTGGTGATGTAGCTTCCCTGAAAGACGTTTTTGGAAACTGTTTTTGTATATTTACTGGAAATACTAATTTAAATTGGGCCATATTTCTCAATAGGGTGCACATATTATTTTCAGCCAGAACAGTTATCAGAGTATATTGTTTCTGGCTATTTATTCAAGAAGAGAGAATAGAGGACAATTCTCCAATGGGAGTGAAAAAATTGCATAATGATGTCATAAAACATTAACTTAACAGTAGGAAGTAGCACTTATGAACCACTGTAAGTTCTGTTCTCTTGGGTTTAATTTTTTTTACAATCATAATAAATCCAGTAGATACATAATTTCTTTATCAAGTCAGAAATTTTATTTGCTCTCACAATCTAGTCTTCTTCTACCAGTACAAGCAAACACACAGACTCATAGACCACACAAACATAAAATAAATCAAATCTTTGGCATGTAATGGAAAAATACAATACAATAAATAAAAATATTATGTATACATAAAAAATAAAAATAAAATACTCTGAGATAACTTTCCCCTTACATAATTATTTAGAGATCATGGCTTAAAGAAACATTCCTGTAGAATCTCAGACTACCAAGATGTGTATAAATCCTGAATACTAAATGTGAAACATTATCTTAATAATCATTCTCAACCACTTACTGAATGGGCGTATAAGATGACAAATTGTGTAAAGGTTTTCAGTCGTGCTGACAAAAATGCCTCCTTATATGAGTGCCTTCAAAATGTAATGAAGCACAACTGCGTTGTAGCTCTCTATTTGCCTCATGTATAGCAGCTGTGTGTAATAGCACACACTCTCCTGTTCTTAGAAAACTCAATACTATGATGACTTCAGTTTTCAAGGTGAGTTTCTCAGCAAGTCTGAGTACTACAGATTTCAAATTTCATGTTATCACTAGAAGAAATTCTCAGATTGTTAAATGTTTTAGTATTTTAGTAAAGTCCCCCTTTCCATGATAGTTAAAAATAATATTCTACTCTTCAATATTTAAAATTGGTTTTACTAAATTATTCAGTGTTTAGTTCCTCCTTAAATAAATTCACATCACTAACATTTCCGATGCCTCAATTGATTGCTTATTTTAGTTAATTCATAATCCTATCAAATCAGTTCTTTTCATTTCTCCATGCTCTCAGTGGGAATGGAGGACAGATATATAGCATTCTCTGTATAACAGACCTTCATGCAATTGAAATCCATTATTTAGTTTTGTTCTTAGTATTCTTTACTTCAGCTGAAATAATCCTAGTTCTTTTCACCTGCTCTCATGAGTCTTACTTTACAAAATTTGAAATATTTTCAAAATTGTTTTTATTATATCTTTTGATTCTAAAGCAATAAGATTTTTAAAACAATGTTGAATGAATATAAAATGTTTTTACCATGGCATATTTTCACTAGTATAACTAGAGAGATAGACCAAATGGTCATAATTAACAGGTAATTAATGACATATATTCAGTCACTGAAAAGGAGTTTTATTGTTCTTTCTGTGTTTTTATCTGAACTCAGTTATGCCAATTATTCACCCTTGAAATTATTTAGATTTCTTCAGTGATATCACTACACATGTGCTTGATTCTATGCCTTATTTCTGAATCAGAAAGGACTTAAATCTGCCTTACAGGCATGCTCCTTTCTACCCAGATATTCAGTACTAAAGAGATTACTAGAGAATATGGTAAAAGATAATATTCTGGGTCAGTATTTGATTAGTAAAGTAGGTTTTTTATATGACCATAAACATGTGATCATGAACTTTAAAAGTAAACATACTACTTGTAAAGTTTTGAAGAGAATGGATAAATATATCACCTTAAAAGTTGCTTAAACATACAATGGTGAAATTATATTTCTGAGAAAATTCTCAACAAGAGGTACTCATCAACAAAAACATTGTCTTAATCTCGGAAATCTTACCATTATGGTTCTCTCAGGTTAAACATCAAGTTTTAATAGGGCATAGAGTTGGCAACACCACATTTCTAGGTCTGTCCCCTAGTCACTTAATTGGTTATAGAAGTAGTATTCACTGGTTTTCACATAGGAATGATTGCCTTCATTAGAAGAAAAGAGAAAATAAAATCACAGAAAGAGTAACTCCCATAAAGATGTGATCCTTATAGTCTGGCTAGCCATCTAAAAATGCCTCCCTGAAGTCACAAAGCAAAGTGGATAAGAACATGTAAAATATTCCCTTGCCCAGTAGTTCAAAAGCCTACTGGTAATGCCATTTAGACATTTAGTGTGAGCTGCACTAACAGAGCTTCATTACTATTGAGAGGTAGCATCATCAATATGGGAAAAAAAAAAAAAAAACAGCATAGTGGAGCTGCGAAACCACTTTACCAGAAAGTAAATTCCAAGTCATTCACTGGTGCTTTGGGAAATTTTCTTAATTTTTCTACCCTCACTTTTATCTCTGTAAAATTGGGATGAAAATAGTACCTGATTCATAATGTTGTTATGAAGATTAAAGATAATATTTATTGCAAAGCTCTGGTATCTGGCCTATAAGAGATAATGAATTTTCAAAAATTCTTGCAAGGCTTGCAATTATGCTTCTGAGCAGGACTATCTCTGAGATGTCAGAACCTCCAGAGGTAAAGGTTGTGATAGTCACATGGAACATCAAAAATGAAAAGAATTTTAGAGCTCTTCAGTCAAATAGCTTAGAAAATATTTTTTGGTAGCCAGATTCTGTTTGCAAATGAACTTTGTACTACCCCAATAAATAAAAAATGGAGTTTCTTTCATTGAAGCAAGAATAGTCCTCTCTTTCTGTCTTGGCAGCAGTAAAGACATGATACCTCTTAAAAAATAAGACCCATAAAATATACAACACTAAGAGTAAACCCTAAGGTAAACTATGGACTTTGAGTTATTATGATGTGTCAATGTAGGTTCATCAATTGTAACAAATATTGAACTCTAGTGAAAATATTGCTAATGGGGGAGGCTATTGCCAAATGTGGTAGCAGGGGTTAAATGGGAGACCTTTGTACCTTTCCCTGAAATTTGCTTTTAACTTTACTCTAAAAAAGTCAGAATTTGTATACACACACATGCATACACAAATATACAAAAATCCTTAAAAAGCAAAAGAAACATTCTGTATTGCCAGGCTTGTCTACTATCTAGGTGTCATCATCCAAATAAATAGCTCCCAGCAAATGTGAATTGTTATCTTCCATGATCTAACCTCTCCATGTGACAGTAGAGCATTGTACAATGAATAGAAGCGAATATCTCCCACCAATCTAGAAGCTAGGAAGAGTTTTTCAGTGATCTGATCAGGAATTATGCTCCAAAGGAAAATGAATTTGATTTCTTGGCTCTTATTTTTAAAATTGCAGCATATTAACCATTTTAAAGTATACAGTTCAGTGACTTTTACCACATTCACAATGTTGTATAACTATAACCATCATCTAATCTCCGAATATTTTTACTACCCCTCCCCAAAGAAACTATGTAGTCATTAAATTGTCACTTTTCATCTTCCACTCCTTCTCTCTTATCGTGGTCAACAACTTATGTGCTTTTCTTGTGTATAGATTTGCTTATTCTGGACACTTCAAATAAATGGACTCATACAATACATGGACTTTGTGTCTTACCTCTTTCACTTAGCATAATGTTTTCAAAGTTCATTCATGTTGTAGCATATTCATTCCTTTTTACGGATATATAACATTCCATTGTATGGATATACCACATTTGTTTAGCAGCTAATAGAAATTTAGGTTGTTTTCACTTTTTGGCTATAGTGAAAAATACTGCAATGGGCATCCAAACACAAATTATTGTAGGAAAGTATGTTTTCAGTTATCTCAGGTATATACCTCGGAGTGCAAAACCTGACTCATATAGAAAGGCTATGTTTAAATTTTAATGAGTAACCAAAGAGCTTTCCATAGCAGCTTTAAAATTTTACCTTCCCACCAGCAATGTACAAAGGGTTCCAATTTCTCCACATCCTTGTCAACTCTTATTTCCTGTTTTTAGGACCAATCTAGTAAATGTGAAATAATATAGCATGGTGTTTTCAATTTATATTTTCCTAGTGACTAAAGATGCTAAGTACCTTTCCGTGTGCTTTTTGACCATTTATTTATCTTTTTTTTTTTTTGAGAAATGTATATTTAACTCCTTTGCTTATGTTTTAGTTGAATAATTTTGTTGTCATTGTTGTTCTTGAGTTGTCAGTATCCTTTATATAGTCTGGATACTAGACCTTATTCACAGATATAATGTTAAAATATGTTCTCACATTCTATGGGTTGCTTTTCACTTTTTAAAATAATATCCTTGGATAAACAAAGGTTTTTAATTTTGCTGAAGTCCAATTTATATATTTTCTCTTTTGTTCCTTATGTTTTTGGTCATAGCTATGTATATATTGCCAGATTCAAGAACATGAAGATTTACTTCTAGGTTTTCTTGTATTTTATGCTTTTAACTGTTACGTGTAGTTATTTGATCTATTCTGTGATTATTTTTGTTAACTATATGAGTTAAGGGTCATAATATATTCTTTTAAAAGTGAATATCTAGTAGTTGCAGGACCATTTGTTAAAAAGATTGGTTTTTACTCCATTGAATGGTGTTGACCACCTTTTCAAAATTAACTGAAGACAGAGGTATGGGTTTATGTGTGGATCCTCAATTCTATTCAATCAATCTATATGGCTATCATTATGCAGAACTGAATTGTTTTGATCACTATAGCTTTGTCCTAAGTTTTGAAATCAGGAAGTGGGACATCAAAATCATTTTTTCTGTTTTTCAAAGTTGTTTTCGCTACTCAGCATCCTTTCCAATTCCATATACATTTGCTTGTATCAATTTATGCATCATTGCTAAAAAGGCAGTGGGGATTTTGATAGAGATTGTATTGAATGTGTAGGTCATATGGGGAGTATTGGTATTTTTAAAATATTGTCTTTCAAACAGTGAACACGAGATATCTTTCTATTTATCTAGATATCTATAATCAACAGTTTTCAAGTCTGGCACTATCATAAGAACAGACACATAGATCAATGGCACAGAATAGAGAGCCCAGAAATAAACCCATGTCTCTATGGTCAATTAATATTCAACAAAGGGGGCATAACCATAGAACAGAGTAAAAATAGCCTCTTCAACAATGGTGTTGGGAGATCTGTATAGCTACATTCAAAACAATGAAACTCAACTACCAAGTTACACCACACACAAAAATAAAGCCAATATGGATAATAGACTTAAATATAAGTCATGATACCGTAAAAGTCCTAGAAGAGAACATAGCAGGAAAATCTCAGATATTCCAGGTAGCAATATTTTTGCTGATATGTCCCTTAGAACAAGGGACATAAAGGAAAGAATAAACAAATGGGAGTTTATCAAAATGAGAAGCTTCTGAATGGCTAAAGAAAACATCAGCAAAATGAAAAGAGAACCAACCACATGCAAAAATATATTTACCAATGATACCTCAGACAAGGGTTTTATTTAAAATATATATAAAGAACTCACGTGACTCCACTATAGGAAGACAAACAATGCAATTAAAAAATGGGCAAAGCACCTGAACAAACACTTCTCCAGGGAGGACATACACAGGGCCCAGAGACACATGAAAGGATGCTCAGCATCACTAGCCATCAGAAAGATACAAATGAAAACCACAATGAGATACCACTTCACACCAGTCAGAATGACCATCATAAACAAATCAACAAATGACAAATGCTGGCGAGTTTGTGGAGAAAAGGGAACCCTAGTACACTGTTGGTAGGTATGCAGACTGGTGCAGTCACTGTGGGGAACAGTTTGGAATTTCCTCAAAAAACTAAAAATGGAACTGCCTTTTGACCCAGCAATTCCACTGCAGGGATTATATCCTAAGAATCTGGAAACACCAATTCAAAAGAACCTATGCACCCCAATGTTCATAGCAGCACAATTTACAATAGCCAAGTGTTAGAAGCATCCTAGGTGCCCATCAGTAAATGAGTGGATCAAAAAATAGTGGTACATTTACACAATGGAATACTATGCAGCAGAAAGAAAGTAGCTCCTACCCTTTGGGGCAGCATGGATAGAGCTGGAGAGCATTATGCTAAGTGGTGAAAAACAAATACCATGTGACCTCACTTATAAGTGGAACCTAATCAACAAAACAAACAAGCAAGCAAAATATAACCAGAGACATTGAAATAAAGAACAAACTGACAGTAACCATGGGGGAGGGGGAAGGGGAAGGGGAGGGGGATATCCATGGAGGGGTGAAAGAAGGGGAAGGGTCATGAAGGTTCATGTATAAAAGACCCATGGACAAAGTCAAAGGAGGGGAAGATTGAGGATGGGAGGTCAAGGTGGTTGGGGCAGGGGAAAGTGCTGGTGGGATAATGGAGACAACTGTACTTGAACAACAACAACAAAAAAGAAAACCGTTTTCAGTATAAAAGATTTGCACCTACTTGGTTACCTTTATTCCTAAATGTGTTCTTTTTTATTCTATTGTAAATGGAATTGTTCTAGTAACTTAATTTTTAGATTATTTATTTTTAGTATGTGGACATACAAGTTATTTCTGTGTGTTGTTTTTTTATACCGCTACTTCAATTAATGTGTTTACTAACTTTAACATTTTGTTTTAGATTCCTTAGAATTTTCAATATGTATATTCATGCTATCTGCAGATAGATGCAGTTTTATTTTTTTCTGATTTGTATGTTTTATTTGTTTCCCCTGACCAATTGCCCTAGCTTGAATTTTTGATATAATGTTGACTAGAAGTGGCAAAAACAGACATCCTTGTTTTGTTAATGGCCTCAGAGGTAAAGCTTTCAGTCTTTTGCAAGTATGATGTTAGATGTGAGTTTCTAAGTAGATAAATTTTATCATGCTAGAGAAATAGCCCTCTATTCCTATTTTTCTTGAGAATTTTAATAATAAAAAAGCTCGATTTTTGAGATTATCATTCTGTTTTAATTTTTTTTATTTAAAATTGTTCTATTAACAGTTGTCCTAATTTTCCCCCTTTGCCCTACTCTGCCCTGCCCAAACCCCCACTCCTGCAGTCAATCCCCACCCTGTTGTCCATGTCCATGAGTCCTTTGTACATGTTCCTTGACTAGACCCTGACCCTTCGTCCCCTCCTCCTCCCCACCCCTCTGGTTGCTGTCAGTCTGTTCCTTGTTTCCGTGTCTCTGGTTCTATTTTGTCTGTTAGTTTAATTTGCTCATTAGATTCCTCCTATAGGTGAGATCATATGATATCTGTCTTTCACTGCCTGGTTTACTTCACTTAGCATAATGCTCTCCAGTTCCATCCATGCTGTCATGAAAGCTGGGAGTTCCTTCTTTCTTTCTGCTGCGTAGTATTCCATTGTGTAAATGTACCAGTTTTTTGATCCCCTCTATCACTGTTGGGCACTTAGGCTGTTTCCAGCACTTGGCTATTGTAAAAAACCAAGGGTTATATCATCTTATTGAATCAATCCCTTTAGTATTATATAGTGACCTTCTTTCTCTCTTGTTATGGCTTTTGTTGTGAGGTCTATTTTGTCAGATATAAATATTGCTACCCCAGCTTCTTTTTCTCTTTTTCATCCTCATTTGTATGGAATATTATTTCCATTTCTTCACTTTCAACCTGTGAATATCTTTTGTTCTGAGGTGGATCTCTTGTAGAAAATTTATTTACATGTATGTGTGTGTGTGTGTGTGTGTGTGTGTGTGTGTGTGTATAATGTTGTGTGTTCTTATCCATCAGCTACCCTATGTCTTTCGACAGGAAAAATTAATCAATTTACTTTTAAGTTTATTATTGGTTCTTATTCATTGTCATTTTTCCCTTTGTACCTGTGTCCCTCTCTATTTCTTCTTAAAGCAGTCCCTTTAGCACCTCTTGCAATGCTGGTCTGGTGTAAATGTATTCCTTTAGCCTTTTTATCTGGGAAGCTCTTCATTATGCCGTCAATTTTAAATGAAAGAATTGGTGGATAGAATAGTCTTGGTGGCAAGTCCTTGCTTTTCATTACTTGGAATACTTCATGCTACTCCCTTCTGGCCTGTAGTGTTTCATTTTAGAAATCGGCTGACAACCTTGTTAGAGCTCCCTTGTAGGTAACTATTTCTCTGTTGCTACCTTTAAAATTCTGTTTTCATGTTTAAACTCTACCATTTTATTATGTTGTGTCTTGGTGTGGGTCTTTTTTGGTTCATCTTCATTCTTACTCTCTGTGCTTCCTGAGCTTGTGTGACTTTTTCCTTCATCACGTTAGGGAAGTTTTCTGTAATTATTTCTCCAAACAGTTTTCTATCCCTTGTTCACTTTCTTCTCCCTTTTTCTTTTTGTTGCTCTGACTGGGTGTTTGTTTGGGGTTTTTTTACCCTTCTTTCAAATCGTTGATTAGATCCTCTACTTTATCTATCCTGCTTTTATTTCCTTCTCTTGTATTCTTTATTTCAAATATTGCGTTTTTCATTTTCAACTTGTTATACATAGTTTCTATGTCCTTTTTCATCCTGATATAGTTAACACTAAGTTCCTTGAGCATCCTTATAACCATTACTTTCACCTCTATTCTGATAATTTGCTTGCCTCTGTTTCATTTAGTTCTTTTTCTGGGGATTTTTCCTTTTCTTTCATTTGGAGTTTTTTTGTTGTCTCCCCATTTTAGCTGTCTCTTGTTTTTTGCTATGTATTACATAGATCTGGTATGACTCCCTGTCTTTGTGGGGTGGCCTTTTGTAGTAGGAATCCTGTAGGACCAACCATTGTAGTCTTCTTGATCTCCTGAGCTGGATGTTCTAGGAATATCCATTGTGTGGGTTATGTGGGCTTTCCTGTTGTACTTGGGTCTTGATTGTTGTTGGACCATTCATTGGTGGGAATCTCCTCTTCGCCTGGCTGACTGAGAGGCTCAACACCCACCACGTCTTGTATACCCTTGTACAGGCGCTGACAGGACAGAATGAAACAACATAAAAATGAACTAAAAGAGGCATAAGCTTGCCCAACAACAACAGCATAATCAATGACAAAATGGCAAAGAATAATAAAACTGGCAAGAGAAATAGAATAGTACAAGAAATATATGAGAAAATCAAAGAAAAGTGCTTATGAGAGTAGAAAAAGGAGAGAACAATAAGTAAGGAATAGAAAGAAATGGGGAAAAAGAAATATAATTGTAACCAAAATAAGAAAAGGAAAATAGTCCTGGTTGGTGTAACTCAGTGGATTGAGTGCCGGCCTGTAAACCAAAGGGTCACCAGTTCGATTCCCAGTCAAGGCACATGCCTGAGTTTCAGGCCAGGTCCCCAGTAGGGGGTGCACAAGAGGCAACCACACATTGATGTTTCTCTCCCTCTCTTTCTCCCTCCTTTCCCCTCTGTCTAAAAATAAATAAATAAATAAGATATTTTTTAAAATTAAAAAAGAAGGAAGAAGCAGAAATGCAGTAATGAAGGGTAAGAGTAAATAAGAGATATGAATAAAATATACAGAAACAAAAATAGAGGAAATGAGAAAAATAATAAAAAAAACTATGCTAAAGAAAATATAATGAGAATGATGAAAAAGAACAAAGTCGAATTTGTGTCAGCAGAGTTTAGTGCCTGTCTGGTGGTTTCTCCCTTTAGATACAGCTTGGATTTGTCTGAAGCTTGCATAAGTCAATTTCAGGTGCTGTTGAAGTCTAGCTCTCAGCAGCCTGTTTGAAGCTACAAGCAATGCACAGTTTTTAGCTGTCTCCCCCAGGCTTGGCTATGCATAGAATGGGCCAAGCTGTGCTTCTAGACTGGCTTTTATCAGCACTGGGACCAGGGGTGGATCAGCAAATGGCCCAAGGCATGGTAAGATCCTTCTCTGTCTGGTTCTACCTGCCTCTGCCTGCTGACCTGCTGGCCTGCTGTAGGTTTTGGACTAGTTGCTGACCTATCTGTTTCTGAGAGTGTTTCTGGTAGGATTGGAAGGATGGGATCCCTGGTTCTCCTGTTGGAGGTGCCATTTAGACATCAAGGAAGATGATGGGTGTGTTCTCTCATCCTTGAGCCACATATCTGAGTCTGTCTTTTTTTTCCCCCAAAAAACAAAAATTTAATTGTCACACTCCAAGGATGTGTAGGCATATCCTGCTGTGTGAGTCTGTCTTGCTTTATTTCACTATACTCAGCAGGTTAGAGTCCCTAGTAGGCAAGTGAGTGGGGCCTACGGAGTCCAGAGTTTGGCTATGCTGCAAACCTGGAGGTTGTTTTCATGGCTCTCCTGTGTGGAGCAAGGGCTAGTCTGATTCCCAGGAAAGTGTATGGATTGGTTGTACCTTAAAACCAGTCTCGGACACCCTCTGAACCTGTGTATGTTGCTGTCTCCTCAAAGGGGATTATGATGCAAGATGGGGGAAGAGAAGAAATTTTAAAAAAAGATACAAGGTGGGGTGAGCAGGATTATAGAGGTTGGGGTATGTGGAATTCCAGAAGATGGTGCAAGCAGGATTCCAGAGAATGGGGCGAGCATTATCTCACAGGGTAGGGTAACTGCTTTTCCCCTGAAAGGGGCTTGTGCTTCTCAAAAAAAGTTGGCTGTGGCAGTATCAAGGTATGTCCAAGCACAGAAATCCCCACAGCTGCTCCCCAACATCTGTCTCCAATGCCTCCCACTCCAAACTCTCCAGTTATCATTGCCCTCCTTTTCCCTGAGCCCAAGGTGAGTTGCTGTGAATGAAAAACCTGTGCTTTGGCCCTTTAATTAAAAAAAAAAGCAGTTTTGTCTCCAGTGGACTCCATTTATCTTCAGCAGAAAAAACCTTGCAGTCTTTCACCCCAGGATGCTACATGGGTGGCTGATCCTGGCACTGGCGCTCTGTGCTTGGGAGCTAGGTGTGGGATCCAGGATTTACTCCTCTCAGGGGGAAGCTCCCACAGATATGATGCAACTTAGGCCTGCTGCCATGTGAATGGAGCCATCACGTTTCACCTCCTTGCTCTTCATACTGATCTTTAGTTGGTTTCTGCCTGTCCCTGGCCAAAAGTCTTTTTCAGGCCGTCTTTGGTTGTTTATTTCAGGTGGCTGTTCCCATCTGTTTTTATTTTCCATTTGGTTCTGAGAGGTAATAAGAGCAAGATCCTCCTACTCTGTTGTCACCTTGAGACCCCTTGAGTATGTATGTGGCCTTTGGCATTTATGACGGGGACCCCAAAAATCGGAATTTATTTATAAAAAGTTGTATGTTTATTCTTAGGTGTTTAAACTTCAGTCACCTTCAAAATACTGTCTCTATGATGCACTACGCCTATCACAATATATTTTCCACTGCTTATAACAGTTTTTGAACTCATTGAATATTATTATCCCTTTTAGTGCTTCTGACTTTTTTGTTTCACCTCTTCCACACTGGCAAAACATTTCTCTTCGAGGACTTTTTTCATCCAGGGAAATACACACTTAAAAAAAGTCATTTGGGGAGAGATCAGGTGAATAGGGAGGGTAGGGCACAGGGGTAATGCTGTTTTCTGGTCAAAAACTGCTGAACACTCAGTGCAGTGTGGGCAGGTGAGCTTGTAAATCCCCCATCATGAAATGGGCAAACACGTTGAAAGAGTCTTCCAAAAAAATTATCTGAATCCCAATGCAGCCTCTTACAACAACACCAGCTGGTACACTGATACAGGTGGGTTCCTAGAATACACACCTAGTGGAGGAGGCCTATACTACAAGGGACTCTCCTTCCAGAAAATAATTCTGTTTTTTGTGGCGGTCGCCCCTTGTATGTGGCTTTTGAAATTCTCCCATATACATAAGTGGTTTTGATTTTCCTTATTTCCCAAAGAACCTCTCCCAGCTTTTACTATGAGCATTTCCTATGTCTATTATATGTCTTGACCAGTTATCTTTTGCCCCAGGCATCTTCAGTTTGTGAGTTTACTTTGCAGCATTTTTTAGCAATGCCCTCCACTTTTTTAGCCTGTGTTCCTAATTAGGTCAAACAGAGATCAGTGCTTCACAACAGTACTATAAGAAGTCCCTGGACATATTAGAACAGATATACATAATATCTTGCAAATGAGATCAGCTCTGCTCCCTCTGTACCAAAACACAGAATTCCATAGTGGAACACAGGCTGGCACACTTTAAAACTTCCTCTCCTTTAAGGCTACCAATATACACAGGGTGGGTCAAAGGCAAGTAAAAATGTCACAAAACTTTCTTACCATTTACATATTGCCTTATTAAAAAATTCAGTGTTGTTTTTTTTTTGCAGCTATACACCTTTGATTATTTTCCAGGGTACTGACAATGTTGGTTCCGATGATTCTTGCTAGTTTTTTTATGTTTCTGTGTGGGAATTAAAGCTTGGGGATGCCTATTGTGTCATTTTGTTGATGCAGTTTCTCTGTATAATGTTAATTTGAGCTTCAAGTACCCACATGTATATAAAGAATATCAAGCTAAAGTTATATGTTTCCACCATATGTCAAAAATCCAGAAATAGCAAAATTAAAACCACTAAATCAATAAATAGCATTTAGAAAGAGTTTATTGTGCATATAAGGAAAGTTGGTAAACTGTGAGTTTTCAGAATCAAAACTGATATAAAGCTCAGGGGTTTGAAGTTATGAAATGGATTATAAAGTGAAAAATAGGAAGCTATTTACCTTTACATGATTGGTTATTACAACAGAGGTTTCTGGATGGCAGAAGATTTGTTAAAAGTGATTCTCTCATACAATTTTTAGAAAGATGACAAGTTGCTTTTATGATCATGAGAGGCATTTACAGGAAGTAATCTGAGTCTCACTGGTGTTCCTGAAATAAGATAGGTTTAATTTTGCTTAAATGGCTTAAATTATATTATCTGCTCAGGGAATTCTCAAGCCTGGACTCAAATTTGTATTTAATTTCAAACAGACTGGAAAATAAATAAATATCCCACTTTTGTTTGATGTATACATTAATCAGTATGCATTTTTGTGAGTATGATTTTACTCTATTTATTTTATTAATTTGCTTAAATTAGACATTTGAAAATGATAAAGGTTTTTTTGTCCATACCAATTATAATTTCTGATCAGTTGACTCATGGTGAGTTTGGGAAATTTATAAACTATAAACAAATATTTCATCCAGGAGCATTTCTGAGAAACAAAAGGCACTTTATGTAAATTAAAAATAAAACCATTCAAGTGCTTACCATGTGTCAGACACTATCCAAGATGTTTTACAGACTTTATCTTCACAACAACTTTACAGCTTTATAGAAATTTGTAATCAAAGAAGTTGTGCACCTTTGCCAAAAGTACACAGTTGGTAAATTGGAAAATAACACTCAAATCAGGTTTTCTAACTTTAATCCTAATTTTCATTTTGTAATACCAAAGCCAACTGTTATTTTCTTAGCTGTTTTTAAATCAGATTTAATATGACAATATGGAAACATGTAGAGCAATAATATCAGTTTAAGGAGAACCTAATATTGATAAAAATATATTCAGTGACTCTGGAGAGAGAACAAAAGACTTTTTTTCAGTACTGTCAATTGCCATTTTTACAAATATTATTGACTATATCTTGTTAATCACATTTATTTTTGTTGATTATCTACAGATATTTCTGTCAATATTTACAATGTGCCACTTAAAACAACAATACTAAAAAGAATGAGTCTGAGGATCCAAATTATATAACTCTGTAATACAAATATATCCAATATATCAGTTGCAACTCTTTAAACTGATAAACCACTATTATTTAACTGTTTTTTAAAGATTTTATTTATTTATTTTTAGAGAAAGGGAGGAAGAGACAGAGGGATACATCAATGTATGGTTGCCTCTCATGTGCCCCTATTGGGGACATCCCTGCAACCCAGGCATGTGCCCTGACTGGGAATTGAACCAGCCACCCTTTGGTTCACAAGGCCAGTGCTCAGTCCACTGAGCCGCACCAGCCAGAGCTATGTTATTTTTCTTTCCAGCAGCAAAGTGATAGTAATTTCTGACCCTGTTATTGTAAAGTCATTTATTCATAACTTGTCAGGCAGGCTAGACTTAAATGACAGAAAGGAAGAAAAATACACATGCACAAAGGGAAAAGAATGATATGATAATACCAAATGAGTAGTACATTTGCCAATGTTCCTGCCATGTTTGCCCTGGAATATCTCTCAACATAAATATGCAGACAGCCGCTATTCATCAATAAGAGTTGGCACATGAGATCAAGCTTCTTATCTCTCTCTGGTATAGGATATAATTTAGTTTTGTAATGCCAATATCTATTGCTTAGTAAACCAGCAAATTTCAGTGTAAAATTATTCTATTTTCACTTTCAATTGTTTCATAAAATTTGTAACTCTTTATGTAGATGGAAGAAAAATAAGCAAGCAAATAAACAAAATATTTGTAGTAAAACTTGTTAAAAACTTTTAAAAACTTTTGGGACAAATATATAGGCAAAATGTCTAGTAATATTCAACTGCTAACAAATTGGGACTCATACTTCCTCTGTTTTCATTTAAATGTATTTTTCAGGATGTCATGCTAACTTACTTTGCTCACAGTGTCCAACAAGTGATTTCTTACCTTATTGAAACTGATTCACTCTCCTGCTTTTGCAAGTTTATAATTCAAGAAGTCACTATAAGTTGGTATTGTATCAACAGGAGTAAGATTGAATTATTGTTAGCTTTTAGAAAAAGGACATACATATTTAGAAGGCTAGCATGTCTATTTTTGTATCAAAGTTTTGTTTTAGGTAGTAGCAACTAAAGATCAACATATTTGACTCTACAATGAGCATGAAACACAATTTTCAGTCAGCAAAACCCAAGCAATCTGACTTCCCCCATTCCTCTTTTTTCCAATCCACCATGATGCTGTCTGATACCAGGTATGTGCTATTGCCTTCTGTATTGTGGCTAGGTGCTTAAGATGTCATTCAGAGATTAAGAACATGCACTACCCTAATATGACCACTACCATTACTGAAATCTCATCAAGAATACTTTGAAGCACAACTAAAAGTGGCATAAGCCTGGGCCAATGAACAAGAAACAAAAAGATCAGATATTAGAATATAAACTTAGAGAGAAAAGTCAATCTACATGTGGAAACTCCTGTGGCAGTAAATATTCTACTGTATTTCTTAATAACAATATAAATCATGGATATTTGTTCACTCTGGTTATATTTTCCCAAGTGTATGTACCCCTTTTCTGCCTGAGGCAGAAGCCTGGTAAAAGACCATTGATACTATAGCATTCAATTATTCAATCATAATCCCAATATCAGTCAAATAGGCTGACTTTATATTCCTTTTAAATTTTGTGACAGTTTCGCACTAGCAGTTCACAGGGCTTGTAACCAACAGTCTGACCAGGCTTTGGCTTCTCAGTACATCTTGGAAGTCACAAGAAATTACATGCTAAGGTCTCTTCTCATGATTTGGCACGTTTCTATCTGACTGACAAGGCTGTTTGTATCATATTCTGCCCTCATCTTCCAAAAACGTTCTCCACTGGCTACACATTGGCAGGGCTTTGACAATTCTGAGCCAGAATGCACAGCTCCTGAATGAGCCTTCACAGAAAACAACATCTAGGTCAATGGTTGCCCTTCCAGGCTGATTATTTTTTGCTTGAATACCTAAGAACCTGTTCAAAAGATTAAGACTCAAGGCTCAGCCAGTCTACTATTGGGATTCTTTGTTTCACTTCAGTCTTACTCCCTTGTGTCTTTCTGTCACCTTTTAGAGGAAGATATTGAGATTCAGCTTCAGTACTCAGCAATAGAACTGTCTGCAGCATCTAGGACTGTCAAAAACTTCTATATGATCTACTGTATACCTTTGAGTAGCTTATTGCTCAATGGTAGGAAATGTCGAGGCTTTTGGATTAAACATAGCCTTTCTGTTCCTTAAGCAAATATGGTTTGATTTGTGTTATTTGTTTCTTCTTAACACATATTTGGTTGTTTTTTCTTTCTTTCGCAGAGTAGAACAAGTTTTTTTAATAATATCCTATAATTTGAGCACCAAATAATCCTATGAAATAAAAAAGATACATATATATGTGTGTGTGTATATATATATGTGTGTGTGTATATATATATATATACATATATATATATTTAGAAAATTTAGATTCTGAGTATAACAACACATAATGTAAAAATCAAAGGTTTGTATCTGAAACCCTTCAGTGGTAAATCTATATTTGCATGTATCTTTTTAATATTTATGCAAAGGATCACACTGATCTCTGTTTATTTCCATTGCTTTTATTAAGTGTGAAATAGAATTTAAGGTGCAAGAAGAGTAATGAAAGCACTAAACACCCATATTCCTACCATTTAGTTTAAAGGAAATGACAAAAGCCTGCATCAGTGTTGATGTCTTGTCACCTTGTCAATCAAACAACCCATGCCCTTTCTTGCATACACAGAGATAGTTAGAATCCTGAACTTGTATTTATTATCCCCTTGTCTTTCTTTACAGATTTATCAAATGTTCCTTAAAAACACTCTAGTTTTTTTGTGTTTTGAGAACTTACATTAAGGAATTACTTTGTGTGAATTTTTCTGTGACTTTTTAAACATTATTATTATTTTTTGTTTAGCATTTTATTTGTGAGATCATGATAATGTGCATCTGTAGTCTACAGTATTAATATATCATAACTTATTTAACCCTTTTCTATGGAGAGACATTTGATCTATTTCCAGGTTATTTTTCTGCCAATAGAAACAATGAACATATAAATGTTCTTATACATATCTCTTGGTGGACAGGAGTAAAACCTTTTCAAGGATGCATACCTGGAAGTAAAATTACTAATTCCAATGTTATGTAGATATTTAATATTATATGTAATCCTAAATTGTTTTCCAAAGATCTGTTCCAACTTATACTCTTAGCCACAGTGCTTAAATGTACATGTTTTTCCCATATCCTCACCAACTTTAGGTTTCACAATTTTCTCACCTTGAGGGTATAAGATGGCATATTTTAGTTTTAATTTGCATTCTCTACTTTCTATCGATATAGAACATCTATTCAGACATACGTTTGCCATTCAATTTTCCTCTTTGGTAAAGTGCCTGCTCAAGGCTCTCATCCATTTTTTTTTCATAAGGATGCTTGTCCTTTTCACATTGATTTATGGGTACTCTTAATATACACTGGATACATGACATTTTTTGGTTTTATCTGTTAAAAACATCATCCTTCTCCCAGTTTTGACTTTGTCTTCTCATTCTTGTATTGATGCCTTTTTATGAACAGGGGTTCTTAATTTTAACTTTGATTCAAATGTCATTTCCTTTTAGTTTAGTGTTACTTGTTCTTAAAAATATCTTTCCTTGCTCAATATTGTACAGATATTGTTTTATTTTCTAAGAACCCTACTTTGCATTTAACAATTATATATGCACACTACTTGGAATAGATTACTGTGAATGATATAGGTAAGTACCAATTTTTGATTTTATTTTTCATATGGACGTGCAAAAGAGTCAGATATTTACTGAAGATACTGTCCTTCCCTTTGACCTACAGTGACACCTCTATCAATTTCCTATCTATCTTCTATCTATCACATATGTCTATTTCTTTATTTAATTTATTTTTGACATCCATTCTATTTCATCTATTTGTCTATCCATGTATGAAATTCACATAACTTTAATAAATGTAGCTTAATAATATGTCTGCATACTAATAAAGGAATTCCTTTGACCATAAACTTTTTCTGGAATATTTTGGCTATTTTCGGTTCTTAGCATTTCCACATAAATTTTGTAACAGCTAGTCAATATCTAAAGTACCTTTGCTTGTTTATTCTCAGTGGTTTTAATGATATAAATACTTCTTGGCCAGCTGCATACTTTTTAAATATATTCTCCAGTTTAAGGCTTGTATTTTGTCTCTCTTTATGGTATCTTTTGATGACTAGACATTGTTAATTTTAATATGATCAAATTATATTAAAACAATTTATATGTTCTTTTTTATTTATAAGGTTTACAAGTGTTGTATCTTCTATATTTTCTCTTTCCTGACTTCATAAACTTATTCTTCTGTTTTTCCAAAAGCTTATAATTTTGCTTTTTACACTTAAATCTTTTATTTACCTATAATCAGTTTTTAAATGCATGGTATGAAATATAAATTCAAATTCCTTTTATTTACAAATTAATTGAATAAAAATTTTATATCCAGCCACCTTGTAGAATTTTTTACATAATTTTGAGATTTATCCATACATTATTTTTAGTAGTCTTAGCTACAGAATCATATCATCCTTTCCAGACCCTATAACTTTAACTTATTTTCTTGCCTTACAACAGACTTGGATCTTTAGTGGAAAAAAAGTGGTGAAAATATGCACCCTTGTATAGATCCTGAAGCCAGTAAACTACAGAATATATTCAATGTGAAATAAAAATTAACATTGATCTAGACAAGTAAATGTTTTTTTTACATAATTCTTTCTCTTTTTTTGAATTTTTATTTAGAGTGTAGTTTTCTAAAATTTATTTTTATTGTATTTTTTCCATTACCATTTATCTCTCTTAATCCCCTTCCCTCTCCACCCACCCATTCCCACTGACTAAAGTATTATGTTGACTATTGATGTCATATACATTTTCCTTATTAAAAATTATAATTTACTAAGATTTTTGGACAAATATGTTGAATATTAACAACTGATTTTGTCTGTCTAGAGTTTGTTGATTTTTCTTGCAATTATGCTAACATAATGAACTATGTGAACAAATTTTCTTTCTTTGTATATTACTGATTATACTATTACAGCTGTCTCAATATTTTCCTCCCCTTTATCCATTCCACCCTGTACCCTATCCCATCATCCTCACATCAACATTTTCCACAGCCCACCCCTCCCCACTTCCCACCCTCAATCCTTCCCCCAATTGACTTTGTCAATGGGTCCTTTATGCATGTTCCTTGATGACCCTTCCCCTCCCTTTCCCCTGTTATCCCTCTACCTCCTCCCATGCTTACTGTCAGTTTGTTTTTTTCTTTCAATGCTGTTGGTTATGTTTTGCTTGCTTGTTTATTTGAGGATTAGGTTCCACTTATAGGTGAGATCATATGATATATTTGACCACCTGGCTTATTTCACTTAGCTTAATGCTCTCCAGTCCATCCATGTTGTTGTGAAGGGTAGTAGCTCTTTGTTTCTTTCTGCTGCATAGTATTCCACTGTGTAAATGTACACAGTTTTTTGATCCACACATTTACTATTAGGCACTTAGGTCGCTACCAATTCTTGGTTATTGTAAGTTGTGCTGCAATGAACATTGGGATGCATAGGTTCTTTCGAATAGGTGTTTCAGGATCTTAGGATCCCAGCAGTGGAATTGCTGGGTCAAAAGGCAATTCCATTTTTAGTTTTTTGAGGAAATTCCAAACTGTTTCCCACAGTAGTTTCACAAAACTGCATTCCCACCAATGGTGTACTAGGGTTCCGTTTTCTCCACATCCTTGCCACAAATTGTTGTTTGTTGATTTGTTTATGATGGCCATTCTGGCTGGTGTGAAGTGGTATCTCACTGGGGTTTTAATTTGCATCTCTCTGATGGCTAGTGATGCTGAGCATCCTTTCATGTGTCTCTGGGCCCCATGTGTATGTCCTCCTTGGAGAAGTGTCAGTTCAGGTCCTTACCCATTTTTTAATTGGATTGTTTGTCTTCTGGGAATGGAGTCATGTGAGTTCTTTATAAATTTTGGAGCTCTAACCCTTTTCTGAGGAATCATTGGCAAATATATTTTCCCATATGGTTGGTTCCTTTTCATTTTACTGATATTTTCTTTAGTCATGCAGAACATTCTTATTTTGATGAAGTCCCATTTGCTTACTCTTTCCTTTATGTCCCTTGTGCTAGGGGACATTTTGGTGAAAATATTTCTGCATGGCATATCTTAGATTTTCCTGCTATGTTCTCCTTTAGGACTTTTAAGGTGTGACTTATATTTAAGTCTTTTATCCATCTTGAGTTTTATTTTGTGTGTGTGTGATGTAAGTTGGTGGTCGAATTTAATTTTTTTTGCATGTAGCTGTCCAGATCTCCCAAAACTGTTTGTTGTAGAAGCTATTTTTAACCCATTTTGTGGTTCTTCCAACTTTGTCAATTATTAATTGACCATAGAGACATGGGTTTATTTCTGCACTCTTTATTCTGTTCCATTGATCTATGTGTATGTTCTTATGCCAGTACCAAACTGTTGTGATTACAGTGGCCTTATACTATAGATTGATGTCAGGTATTGTGATCCCTCCTACTTTGTTCTTCTTTCTCAATTGCTGCAGCTATTCATGGTCATTTATGATTCCATATAAATTTTTGAATTGTTTGTTCTATACATGTGATATATGTCACTGGTATTTTAATAGATATTGCATTGAATCTATAAATTGCTTTAGGTAGTATGGACATTTTGATGATGTTAATTCTTGCAATCCATGAACACGATATATGCTTCCATTTATTTGTGTCTTCCTTAATTTCTTTCTCCATCTGTTGTGTACTTTTCTGACTACAAGTCTTTAACCTCCTTGGTTAAGTTTATCCCTAAGTACTTTATTTTTCTTGTTGCTATAGTAAATGTGACTTTTCCCTGATTTATGATTCTGATATTTCATTGCTGGTGTGTAAAAATGCCTTTGACTTGTTAATATTAACTTTGTATCCTGCTGTTTTGCCAAATTCACTTATTAGGTCGAGTAGGTTTTTGGTGTAGTCTATTGGGTTTTCTATGTATGCTGCCATGCCATCTGCAAACAATGACAGTTTTACTTTCTCCTTTCCAATTTGGATACCTTTTATTTCCATTTCTTGTATGGTAGCTGTGGCTAGGACTTCTAATACTATGTTGAATAGAATTGGTGAAAGCAGACATCCTTGTCTTGTTCCCTATATTACTGGGAGATCTTTCAGTTTATGATCCTTCAGTATAAGGTAGGGTGTAGGTTTCTCATATATAGCCTTTATTATGTGGAGGTATGCCCCCTTTATTCCCACTTTGCTGTGTGTTTTTTATCATAAATGGGTACTGTACCTTACCAAATGCTTTTTCCATATCTATTGATATGATTGTGTGATTTTTGTCTTTCCTTTTGTTTATGTGATGTATTACATTTATTGAGTTGCGAATATTGTACCATCCTTTCATCCTTGGGATGAATCCCACTTGATTATGATGGATGATCTTTTTAATGTATTGCTGGATGCAGTTTGCCAATATTTTGTTGAGGATTTTAGCATCTATGTTCATCACCAATACTATCCTTTAGTTTTCTTTCTTTGCTGTGTTTTTATTGGTTTTTGGTATTAGGGTGATGCTGGCCTCATTAAAAGAGTTTAGGAGTCTTTCCTCTTCTTGATTTTTTTAGAATAGTGGGAGGATGACAGGACTTAGCTCTTCCTTAAATGTTTTGTAAAATTCTCCTGTGAAGCCATCTAGTCCAGGGCTTTTCTGTGCCTGGAGTTTTTTGATTACTGCTTCAATTTTTCCAGCTGTTATCAGTCTGTTCATGATTTCTGCTTCTTCTTCATTCAGTTTTGGAAGATTATATTTTTCTAGAAATTTGTCCATTTCCCCCAGGTTTTCTCATTTCTTGGCATATAGTTGTTCATAGTAATCTCTTGCAATCCTTTGTATTTCTGTGGTATCAATTGTAATTTGTCCTCTTTCATTTCTGAAGTTATTTATTTGCATCCTCTCCCTTTTTTCTTGATGAGTCTGCTTAAAGGCTTGTCAGTTTTGTTTATCTGTTCAAAAAACCAGCTCCTGAATTTAGTGATCCTTTTAATTGTTTTCTTTGCATCTGTCTTTTCAGTTCTGCTTTCATCTTGATTATTTCCTTCCTTCTGCTCACCCTGGGGTTTCTTTGCTCTTGTTTCTCCAGTTCTTCTACATGTAGGGTAGGTTGTTTATTTGAAATGTTTCTATCTTTTTTAGGTAGACCTGCATTGCTATGAACTTTCCTCTCAGGACTGCCTTTGCTGTTTCCCATAGGTTTTGGATTATTGTATATTCATTTTCATTTGTTTCCTGAAAATTTTTTATTTCTTCTTTGATCTCACTATTGACCCACTCATTGTTTAATAGCATGCTATTAGTCTGCATGAGTTTGAATGTTTTTGAGTTTTTTTTTTCCTTGAGGTTGACTTCTAATTTCAAATCCTTGTGGTCTGAAAAAATGTTTGATATGATTTCAATTTTCTTGAAATTGTTGAGGATTGTTTTGTCTCCTATCATGTGTAGATTCCTATCATGGAATCTGTTCCATGTGTATTTGAAAAGAATGTGTAGCTTGGTTCTTTGGGATGAAAGTATATATATATATATATATATATATATATATATATATATTCAGTTAAATCCATTTTATCTAATGTATTATTCAGTTCCACAAATTCTTGCTGATATTTTGTTTGGATGATCTATCCTTTGACAACAGTGGGGTATTAAAATCCCGTGCTATAAGTGTGTTGCTGTATATGTCTTTTTTGAAGTACCCCAGGATTTTCTTTATATATTTGGATGCTTCTATTTCGGGTGCATCTAGGTTTACAGTGTTTATTTCTTCTTGATGACTTCTTTCTTTGAGTACTTCTCTGTCTCTTTTTATGACTTTTGGTTTGAAGTCTACTTTGTGTGATATAAATATTGCTACCCTGGCTTTCTTTTCCTGTCCATTTGCTTGGAATAATTTTTCCAACCCTTTACTTTCAGTCTGTGTAGGTCTTTTGTTCTGAGGTGGGTCTCTTGTAGCCAGCATATGTGTGGATCATGTTTTCTTATCCATTCAGCGACTCTTTGTCTTTTAATTGGAGCAATTAATCCATTTATATTTAAAGTTATTATTGATAGGTACTTATTCATTTTTTTCCATTTGTACTTGTGTTCCTCTCCCACTCTTTTTCTTCATCTTCTTAAAGCAGTCCCTTTGGCATATCTTGCAATGCTAGTTTGATAGGGGTGTATTGTTTTAGCTTTCTTTTGTCTGAGAAAATCCTTATTTTGCCTTCCATTTTAATTGAGAACCTTACTGGGTACAGTAGTCTTGGTTGCAGGCCTTTGCTTTTCATTACTCTGAATATTTCTTGCCATTGTCTTCTGGCTTGTAGTGTTTCTGTGGAGAAGTCAGTTGCTAGCCTTATTGGGGCTCTCTTGTATGTTATTTCCTGCTTATCCCTTGCTGCCTTTAAGATTCTCTCTTTGTCCTTGATATCTCCCATTTTAATTATGATGTGTCTTGGAGTGGGTTTCTTTGGGTTCCTCTGAACTTCCTGGACTTGTGTGACTTTTTCTCTCATCACATTAGGGAAGCTTTCCATCATTACTTTTTCAAACAGTTTTCTATCTCTTGCTCCTCTTCTTCTCTTTTTGGCATTCCTGTTATATGGATATTACTACATTTCATGTAGTCCTGCATTTCCCTTAACCTCTCTTCATTCTTTTTGAGCCTTTTTTCATTTTCTTGCTCTTTCTGGGAATTTTTTTTTCTTCCATGTCCTCATCTCACTGATCTGATCCTCTGCTTCATCCAGCTTGCTTTTGATTCCTTCTACTATGTTCTTCAATTCTGAAATTGTATTCATTTCCTCTTTGTTCTTGTTGATAATTTCTATGTCGTTTTTCATGCTGATATAGTTTGCAGTAAGTTCCTCATAGTTTCACTGTAGTTGTTTTTGTAATTCTCACTAAGTTCACTGAGTTCATTGAGCTTCCTTATAGCCATTGTTTTTAACTCAATCTCTGATAGTTTACTTATCTCTGTCATTTAATAGTCTTTCTGGGGGTTCTTCCTTTCCTTTCAGTTTGGGGTTGTTTCTTTGTCTTTCCCTTATTTGGCTGCTGGACCAAAACCACAAAACCCAGGAAACAAACCCATGACTGCAGAAATAACTCCCTTCTGCAATCCCACTCTCAACAACAAACAAACCAATATTAATAAGGCTATAAAGAGATTAAGACTATTATAAGAAAGGGGGAAACTATTATAGAAAATCTAATGGGTTAATATGCACCAACTTGATGGATAAGAAATGAATGTCCAAAAGCTATGTTGTAAAGAAAATATCACAAATCCTGGAGAAGACCACAGTGGATTTTGTCCCTGTAGCCTATAATATTTGCCACTGTTTTTTCTTTCTCAATCCAACTCTGGTGATGTCAGATGTGACCTTAGGTAGTCTATTCGAGACTTCCTGAGGTCTACTGTCTGTGGCTGTCTCCTTCAGTTGTTAATCTAGTCCCTCTGTTCTCAGCAGTCAGGCTTAAGCACCACAGGGCCAAGGCAGAGTCCCTCCTGGGGGTGGGGCTATTGTTTCCTCTCAAGCTGATGCTCAGGGGAGCGGTCTGACTGAGCAAGATGGCTGCTGCTGTGCGGGGGATGACTCAGCACCAAGATCCTGGTGGTTACTTTCTCAGTTCTCTCCCTAAAGCCTCCATCCCCAGTCTCTCCTCAGGAGTCTCTAGCCCACTCTGCCCCCATCTTTGCTGGAGCCCAGGGCAAGTGGCTGCAGATGAAAATTTATACATTGACCTTTTAAATGTCTCTTTCAGTCTCCAGTTGCCCATCTCTGGCAGAGAGCAGCGCTGCTGCTGTTCACAGCTGGATGTTATCTGTGTACTTTTTTGGGCTCTGGTGCTGCAGGCTGGGGATCCCCACTTATGGTTTAGACCCCACTCTTCTCAAGAGGATTCAACTGGCTGTTTAAATATCCCTCTGGTGCTGCTACCTGAGGGTGCCTAGCCAGTCTTCTCCAGTCTCCGCTGCACTCCTTACCAGTCAGGCAGTGCTGAACTATTCCCCTGTCTGTCCAAGGTTATAATGCTTCTCTCTTGCTATTGTTCAGTTGTTTGTTCTGGGTGATTTCTCCACAATTTAGTTTTAATTCCAGATTCGTCCTAGGAGGAGGTCTTTGTGAGTTCTATTCACTCCTCCACCATCTTGATCCCTCTGAATTAATTTTCTAAAGGCATTACAAACTCTCTAAATTATCATTGGTTTAGTTTACCCTTATGGTGGACTTATACAGGCATTAGCAAAAGTAGGTTTAGAGGTCTGAGTATGTGGAACAGAGATTATTGTTGTATTATTATTTATTAATCATTGTATTATTTTCCAAATGAACAACTGTAAGCCTACTTTTACTCAGTACTGTATTTATTACTAATATCAGTATAGGCTTATCTAGTCTTCTTTAGCAGCTCATAAGTTAAGTTTTCCATTTTCCTTCTGAGAACTAAACAATACCATGGCCCAGATTATAATCAGGTCAAATTTCAGCTTCCTTTCACTGTGTATACAAATTGTTTCTGACCAACATCTCTCTAATTTTATCATTTTCTCCTTTTTATTTAATTCATTAAGTTGACACTGTTTAACATAAATATACAGGGATGCTCAACATCACTAATCATCAGGAAAGTGCAAATTAAAATCACAATGAGATATCATCTCACACCTGTCAGAATTTGTATCATCAATAAATCAACAAACACCAAGTGCTGGTGAGGATGTGGAGAAAGAGGAGCCCTTTTGCACTGCTGGTGGGAATGCAGACTGGTGCAACCACTGTGGAAAGTGGTATAGAGTTACCTCAAAAAAGAAAATAAAATAGAGCTGCCTTATGACCCAGCAACTCCATTTCTGGGAATTTAAAGAAATCCAAAATACTGATTCAAAAGAATATATTCACTCTTATGTTCATTGCAGCATTGTTTACAAAAGCCAAGATTTGGAAGCAGTTCGTGTGTCCATCAGTAGATGAGTGGATAAGAAAGCTGTGGTACATTTACACAATTGAAGACTACTTGGCCCTAGAAAGGAAGGAAATTTTACCCTTTGTGACAGTATGGATGGGCTGGGAGAGTCTTATGCAAAGTTAAATAAGTCTATCAGACAAAGACAACTACCATATGATTTCACTCACGTGTAGAATCTAATGAACAAAGTGAACCAACATGCAATATTAGTGACAGGTTCATAGATAGAGTGAAGGATGACACTGGTTGGGGGTGGGGGGACTTGTTAGTCAAGTGGAGAGATTGAACAAAAAGGAAAAAAAAGAAAAAAAAAACTCATGGGCAGGGACAACAATGTGTTGATTGCCATGGGCAGGGGACAGTGAGGGTTTGTGGAGGAGAATATAGAGGAGATAAATGGTGATGGATGAAGACATGACTTGGGTTGGTGAATGCGCAATACAGTGTACAAATGATACATTGTAGAATTTTGCACCTGAAAACATCTCCAAATTTTGGACTCATTAGGAAATGAGTTTTTTATTAAGTCATTATAATATATACATGGGTTCATTCAATACGTAGAAACTTAATTTTTCCCTCAGACAAGGGAAAACCTTGAGTTGGTCCACAGCACTTAATCCTCACATTTACAGTTTGGAGAATACAGCTTTGTTTTCAAAATGACTTATAGGTCAAAAGCCCCAAGAGGAATGAGTTTTGTAATGGTTATAAATGCAGGTGACACAAATTAATTTGAATCAAAGAATGTTTAAAGTAGCATTGTGGAGAATTCCCTTTCTTTTCAGTTGTTAGTTAAACACATTAGAGCAAAACAAAGTGATGACCTTCATAGATGAGGTTAAAGTGGAGTAATTTTTTTATTTCCTTTTTTACCCTGAAGGTTGATTTTTATCAGAACACTTAAATGCATTCAGAAATGATGTCTATGGGCAAGGGTGAACTTCTAATTCACTTTTTTCATTTCTCATTTTTCCTGATCTATTATATATTTTAGCAGTGTCACCTAATATTTGTTTATTAGTTTCAATATTAAATTAAACAATTTTATTAAACTAAAAAACTTAAATTTTATTTTTAATATGACATAGATATGTTACTGTTTGTGCAGTGTATACAACCGTAAAATGTAGGCCCTTTAATGGATTGTGTTAATATAGTCTATTTACATATTATCCTTTCCATTCAATTAATTTTAAGCATGCAAAGATATTTTAATTCTAAATGTAGTGTTTGTCACAGATTTTACTGATGCTTAATCCAACACTATTTAGTTATATTTTTATAGTATAATTTAGCTGTCTTGGTCTGGGAATAGGGCTAATATTAACTGATTTCTTGTGTGCTTGTTATGATTGGGCACTGTACTAGATGCTTTTTATTATGCCATTCGATCTGTGCAGAAATCCTCTAAGGTATATGATATTTATTAATCTTATTTTTAATTTGAGTAAAACTGAAACTCAGAGAATTTAGGTAGCTTGTTCAAGGTTATATACCCAGCTAGTAAGTGGCAAAATGAAATTCAAACCCAAGTCAATCTGTTGTCAAAATCTGACCAGAAATCGTTAGAGATGTAGAATCGCTGCTTTAATACTCCTTGACTGATGTATCAAATATTTATTTATCACCTAACATTAGGGAGGCATTGTGTGTGCAATAGTTACATAAATAAAACAATGATTATGCTGGAATCCATAGCTCAAGCTTCATAAGCTTTAAGGTAGGTAAAGAAATGCCCTTTTTAAAAAGATCCTCTTTATTTGTTTTTAGAGAGAGGAGAAGGAAGGGAAAAAGAAAGGGAGAGAAACATAGATTGGATATCTATCATAGGCATCCTTTCAGGGAACGGGGAATCAAACTGTGACCTTTTTCTTTGTGGGAGGTTGCCCAAACAACTGAGCTACACCAGTCAGGTCAAGAAATTCCTTCTCTTCACCTCAGTCTTGGAAAATGTGTGGTTAAGATCCAAGATAGCAGGAGAGTAAGTGGAAGCTACATGAACATCCTCTAAGGTCCAATCTGAAACTACAATTAAATTGCAGAGAAAACATCCTGAAAACCCAACTGAGCACTACCTGGAGAGAAGCCTTATAACCACATACAAAAAGAAGAAACCACTACAACATAACTGGTAGGGAGTATGGAGATGTGAGAGGGCTAGTTGGGCTCCCCTGGGTAGAAGCTGAAGATCTGGAGGGATATTTCAGGGGCCACAGGGTTCCCCCTGAGAAGTATGGGGCCTAAACCCCAAGCTGGGCTACCCAGCCTACTGCATGAAAACAGAAAGGAACCCAGAAAACATCCAACTATGAAAAGCAGCAAGGTTTCTGTCTTCCAGAAAGAGGTGGCTGTAGACTCAGAGAGTATTCTTAAAGGACCAATGCACAAAAATTCATTTGCAGCCACTTCGGCTGGGCCCCAGCAGAAGAAGGCCAGAGTGAACTAGAGACACTTGAGGAAAGTCTTGATTTGGTGGCTCTAGGGAGTGAACTGAAGAAACAACAACAAGGCTCCCTGTACTAAGTCATTCCCCACATGGCAGAAGCCACCTTCCTCAGGCAAAGCACTCCTCTCCAAGTGACATCAGCCTGAGGGGAAGCAATAACCCTGCCCACAGGAATTACTCTGTTCCACTTTGTGATGCTTAAGCCAAGGTGCTGATTAAAGCTTGATTATATTAACAACTGATCAATTTAACATCTAAGGTGGAAAATACAAAGAAACAGCCAAAATGGGAAGACAAAGAAATACACCCCAAATGAATGAACAAGAGAATTATCCAGAAGAAAAAGTAGATGAAATGGTGGCAAGCGATTAATTAGATAGAGAGATTAGAGTAATCAGTATAAGGATACTCAAAAGCATGAAAAAAGATATAAAAACCACAAAAAAGGGCCAGTCAGAAATAAATGCAATATCTGAAATAAATAATACACTGGAAGGAATAAACAGTAAGTTAGATGAAACAGAGAATTGAATCAGCAACTTGGAAGACAAGGTAGAAAAAAAACACCCATGCAGAGCAGCAAAAAAGGAAAAGATTTTTTAAAAATGAGGAGAGCTTAAGAAACATTTTGGTCAACATGAAGTGGATCAACATCCACATAATGGGGATACCAGAAGGAGAGGACAGTACCAAGGGACTGAGAACCCATTTGAATAAATAATGACTGAAAACTACTAATCTCATGAGAGAAAAAAAAGACACACAAGTTCAGGAAGCTCAGAGAGTCCCAAACAAGTTGGACCCAAAGAGGCCTACACCAGGACACATCATAATTAAAATTACAAACCTTAAAGATAAGGAGAGAATCCTAAAAACCACAAGAGAAAAGCAGGTAGTTATGTACAAAGGAACACCAATTAGTCTATCAACTGATTACTCAACAGAAACATTTGGCCAGAAGACAGTGGCCTGAAATATTCAAGATGCTGAAAATCAGGGAACAACTACCAAGGCTACTTTACCCAGTAAGGCTATCATTTAAAATCAAAGGAGATATAAGGAGCTTCCCAAATAAGAAAAAGCTAAAAGACTTTGTTAACACCAAACTTATACTGCAACAAATGTCAAAAGGCTTACTAGGAGGAAGAGGAGAGGAAGAAGAAGAAAAGGAGAAAGAAAAAAGCCAGGAAAAGTCTAACAATAAAATGGCACTACATACATATCTGTCAATAATTATCTTCAATGTAAATGGCATAAATGTTAGGGTAGTTGAATGGGTAAGAAAACAGGACCCAGATATATGCTTCCTCCAAAAGACCCATCTCAAATTGAAAGACACACACAAACTAAAACTAAAGGGATGGGAAAAGATATTTCATATAAGTGGAAAAGAAAAAATCCTGGGCTAGTGATACTTATATCTGACAAAATAGACTTTAAAACCAAAGCTATAGTAAGAGACAAAGAAGGACACTACATAATGATAAAGGGAACAATATCCAACAAGAGGATATAACCCTAGTAAACGTTTATTCATGCAGCAAAGGAGCACCAAAACATGTAAAGCAAATCTTGATAGACATAAAGGGAGAGATAAACAGAAATACAGTCATAGTTGGGGATTTTAATACCCCATTGACTTCAATGGATAGATCTTTCAGGCAGAAGATCAACAAGGAGACTGAGGCTTTAACACACTAGAGTAAATGAATTTAATTGATATCTTTAGAGCATTTCACCCCAAAGCACCAGAATATTCATACTTCTCAAGTGCACGTGGAACATTTTCTTGGATAGACCATATGTTAGGACACAAAACAAGTCTCAATATATTTAAGATTGGAATCATATCAAGCATCTTCTCTGACCACAATAGTAGAAAACTAGAAATCAATCACAAGAAGAACACCAAAAAACACACAAAGATGCAGAAGCTAAATAATATGTTATTAAACAATGAATGAGTCAAGAGTGAGATCAAGGAAGAAATCAAAAGATACCTTGATACAAATGAAAATGAGGACACACACAAAAAAAACCCAAAATCTGTGGGACACTGGGAAAGCAATCCTAAGAGGGAAACTCATAGCATAACAGGTCTAACTAAAAAACAAGAAAAAAAATTCAATCTAACTTCACACTTAAAGGAACTTGAAAAAGAACAAGCAAAGTCCAAAATAAGTAGAAGGAAAGAAATAATAAAAATCAGAAGAGAGCCTGTGGTAGAGGTTACCTGACTCCCTGAGGCTCATTTTGCAGGTGGCAGAATTGTCCCCACAGTTCCCAATCATACCTGCGCCAATCAGAGTCCCTGTGACTGGCATAGCTGGTCAAATTGCATATTTACTGCTGTACCGTATTGGAAATGGATCTGCCTTTGGTAAGGACCAACCTATCATTCTTGTGCTGTTGGATATCACTCCCATCATGGGTGTCCTGGATGGTGTCCTAATGGAACTTCAAGACTGCGCCCTTACCCTCCTGAAAGATGTCATTGCAACAGATAAAGAAGACGTTACCTTCAAAGACTTGGTTGTAGCCATTCTTGTGGGCTCCAAGAGGGGATGGCATTGAGAGGAAGGATTTACTCAAAGCAAATGGGAATATCTTCTAATGCCAGGGTGCAGTCTTGGAAAAATATGTCAAGAAGTAAGTCAAGGTTATCACAGTGGGAAACCCAGCCAATACCAACTGTCCAACTGCCCGTAAGTCGGCACTATCCATCCCCAAGAAGAGCTTCAGTCGCTTGACTTGTTTGGGTCACAACTGAGCAAAAGCTCAGATTGCTCTTAAACTTGGTGTGACTTCTGATGATGTAAAGAATGTCATTATCTGGGGAAACCGTTCCTTAACTCAGTATCCAGATGTCAACCATGCCAAGGTGAAACTGTAAGAAAAGGAAGTTGGAGTTTATGAAGTTCTGAAAGATGACAGCTGGCTCAAGGGAGAATTCATCACAGCTGTGCAACAGCGTGGTGCTGCTGTCATCAAGGCTCAAAAGCTATCCAGTGCAATGTCTGCTGCAAAAGCCATCTGTGACCACATCAATGACACCAGGTTTGGAACCCCAGAGGGAGAGTTCGTGCCCATGGTGTTATCTCTAATGGTAACTCCTACGATGTTCCCAATGATCTGCGCTACTCATTCCCTGTTATAATCAAGGATAAGATATGGAAGATTGCTGAAAGACTCCCTATTAATGATTTCTCACATGAGAAGATGGATCTTGCTGCAAAGGAACTAACAGAAGAATAAACAACTGTTTTGGATTTCTTCCTCTACCTTCAATAATTTTGAAGTTACTAAATACCCCAAAGTTGAAGAATATAAATGTCATCTTTGACTCTAATATCAAATAATAATGCTATACTTAAATCACCTGTGAAACACAGCAACTTTTAAAGATTGTGTACTTCCTGGTACAAATCTGTAACAGTTTATCATCATGCTATTAGTGTTGCATTCTGAATAAAATATATATTCAAATGAAAAAATAATTCAGAAGAGAAATAAACAAAATAGAGTAAAAAAATACAAAAGATCAATGAATCCGAGAGCTGGTTTTTTGTAAAGATAAACAAGATCAACAAACCTTTAAAAAGACTCATCAAGAAAAAGAGAGAAATGTCCCAAATAAATAAAAGGAGAAAGGAAAGAGAAGAAATAAAGTGACAGCAAATAAGGACAAAGAAATATAAGAAAATAACATGAATAACTCTATACCAACAAACTGGACAATGTAGATAAAATGAATACATTCCTAGAAACATACAATCTTCTAAAAAGAAATCAGGTAGAATCAGAGAACCTGAACAAACAAATTGTATGTAGTGAAATTGAAGCTGTAAAAACAAACAAACAAACAAACAAAAATCTCCCAACAAACAAAAACCCTAGACCGTGTGACTTCACAGGGGATTTTTACCAAGCATTCCAAGAAGTGTTTCCTTCTCAAACTATTTCATAAAATTCAAGAAGAGGGAAGGCACCCAAACTCATTTTACAAGGCCAGCATTATCCTAATTCCAAAACCAGATAAAGATACTACCAGGAAATAACTTTCAGGCCAGTATCCCAGAGGATTATAGATGCTAAAATCTCAACCAAATGTTAGCAAACCAAATAAAGCAATGCATCAAAAAGATCATACACCATGATCAAGTGAGATTTATTACAAGTATGCAAATTTGGTGCAACATTCATAAATCAATAAATGTGATTCACCACATAAACAAAATGAAGGAAAAAAACACATGATCATATCAATAGATAGGAAAAAGCATTTGATAAAGTACAATACCTACTTATAAACATTTCAACTAAACAAACTAACTGTATGTCTACAAGAACTAAAGAAACAACAAACAAAGCCCAGAGTGAGCAGAAGGAAATGATGAAGATCAGAGCAGGATTGAATGACACAGAGACTAAAGGAACATTTCAAGGGATCAATTAATCCAGGAGCTGGTTCTTTGAAAAGATGAACAAAATTGATAAGCCTTTAAGCAGACTGATCAAGACAAAAAGGGAGAGACAAAAAAAATAAAATCAGAAATGAAAGAGGAGAAATTACAACTGATACCACAGAAATACAAAGGATGGTAAGAAATTTCTACAAGCAACTATATGTCAAGAAATGAGAAAACCTGGGGGAAATTGACAAATTTCGAGAAAAATATAATCTTCCAAAATTCAATGAAGCAGCAGAAAGCCTGAAAAGACCAATAATACCTGGTGATATTGAAGCAGGGAATGACAGGGAAAGGGAGGGAAAGGTCATCAAGGGACATGCATAAAGGACCCATCAACAAAGTCAAATAGGGGAAGGATGGAGGGTGGCAGGTGAAGAGGAGTGGGGCTGGGGAAAGTGGTGGTGGGAAAATATTGATATAGGGATGATGGGATGGTGTGCAGAACAGAGAGGATAAAGGGGAGAAAAAAAATGAGACAACTGCAATGTTATAATCAGAAAAAATACCAAAAAATTAAAAAATAAAAGTAAACAGACAAAAAATAGAAAGCTAGCAAAGACAAAAAAATAATAAAAACTCTTATTAAAGTGGGAATAGAGGGAACATACCTAAACATACTGAAAGCCATATATGACAAAGCAACTGCCAGCATCATAGTCAATGGGCAGAAACTACAAATGTCCCCCTTAAGATTAAGAACAAAACAGGGATACCTGCTTTACCTCTCTTATTCAACATAGTACTGGAAGTCCTAGCTACACAATCAGATAAGAAGAAGAAATACAAGGCATCAAAATTGGAAAGGAAGAAGTAATTCTGCCTTTATTTGCAGATGATATGATTCTGTACATTGAGAACCCCAAAGATCCTACCAAGAATCTACTGGTACTGATAAATGAGTTCAGCAAAGTAGCAGGATACAAAATTAATATCCAGAAATCAGTTGCATTTTTATATACCAATAATGAACTAACAGAAAGGGAAAACAGTAGCATTCACAATTCCTTCAAAAATAATAAAATACCTAGGAATAAGCCTAACCAAGGATGTAAAAGACCTGTACATGGAAAATTATAAGACACTGAAGAAACAAATTGAGAAAGTTTCAAATAAGAAGAAACATATACCGTGTTCATGAATAAGAACAATTAACATCATTAAAATGTCCATACTACCCAAAGCAATCTATAGATTCAACAAAATTCCTATCAGTATTTCAATGACATTTCACAGGACTAGAACAAATATTTCAAAAATGTATATGGAACCACAAAAGGCCCTACATAGCAACAACATTCCTGAGATAGAATAACAAAGTTGGAGGAATCATGCTACCTAATATCAAACTATACTACAAGGGCATAATCAAAACCACCTGGTACTGGTATAAAAAGAGACACATAGATCAATGGGACTGAATAAAGAGCTCAGAAATAAACCCATAGCTTCTTAGTCAATTAGTATTCAACAGAGGAAGCAAGCACATACATTGGGTTAAAGATAGTTTATTAAATAAATGGTGTTAGAAAAATTGGATGGAGACAGGAAGAAAAATGAAATTAGACCAACTTCTTATACCACACACAAAAATAAATTCAAAAATAACTCAAAAACTTAAATGTTAGACCTCAAACCGTAAAAATCCTAGAAGAAAACAGGCAGCAAAATCTCAGACATTGCTCATAGAAATATTTTGTCAGATATATCTCCCAAGGCAAGGGGGGGGGGAAGAAAAAAAAACAAATGAGACTACGTCAAACTTAAAAGTTATTGCACAACAATAGATACTACCAACAAAGTAAAAAGGCAGCCTAGGAATAGGAGAACATATTCGCTGATACACCTATTAAGGGATTAATACCCAAAGTTTATAAAGAACTTACAAAACTCAACACCCAAAATCAAATAACCCAATTAAAAAATGGGCAAAGGACCTGAATAGACACTTCTCCAAAGAGGACATGCAGATGGTCCATAGACATATGAAAGGATGCTCAACATCACTAATCATCAGAGAAATGTAAATTAAAACCACAATGAGATACCATCTCACACCTGTCAGAATAGGTATCATCAATAAATCAACAAACAAGTACCAGCAAAAATGTGGAGAAAGGGAAACACTTGTGCACTGTTGTTGGGAATGCAGACTGGTGTGGCCACTGTGGAAAACAATATGGAAATACCTCAAAATTAAAAATGGATGTGCCTTTTGATCCAGTCATCCCACTTCTGAGAATATATTCAAAAGAACTCAAAACTGTAATTTGAAAGAACAAAGGCACCCTTATGTTAGCTGCAGCACTATTTGCAATTGCCAAGATATGGAAGCAGCCCAAGTGTCCATCAATAGATGAGTGGATGAAACTACTATGGGACATTCACACAATGGAATACTACTCAGTCAAAAAAACAACATTTTACCCTTGCCATGGTTGGTGTAGCTCAGTGGACTGAGTGTCAGCCTACCAGTTCAATTCCCCAGTCAGGGTACATGCCTGGGTTGCCGGCCAAGTCCCTGGTATGCGGCACGTGAGAGGCAACCATACATTGATGTTTCTCTCCCTCTCTTTTTCGTTCCCTTCCCCTCTGTCTAAAAAAATAAAAATATTTTTTTTTTTTAAAGAAGAACACTTTACCCTTTGTGACAGCATGGATGGACCTGGAGAACATTATGCTAAGTGAAATAAGCAAGTCAGGGAAAGACAAATACCATGATTTCACTCATATATGGAATCTAATGAACAAACTAAACTAACAAGCATAACAGAGACTTATAGATTGAGAACAGATGACACCTAGTTGACAGGGGGTAGATTAAGAGTTGTTGGGATTGAGCAAAAAAAGAAAAATGACTCATAAACATGGACAACAGTATGGTGATTGCTTGGGAGAGGGTGTGTAAGGGGACTGAAAGGTAATGTTCAAAATACAATAAAGATTAAATTTTAAAATAAAAGAAATTCCTTTTTTTCTTAATACTTCTTATGCATCAAAGTCTATATTGGGTCTTGTAACATTTGTTGCTGGAACCTCAAAAAACTCTTTGAGGCCACTGTTTTTATCTCCCTTTTACAACTAAGAAACCAGACTCAGAGGAGTTAAGAATCTTGTTTTTGGCTACATGGCTTTTAAGTGTGAATATAAGATCTGACTCATTTCTAAACAGTTGTTCTAAGCCATCCAGACTTCTCATGCATATTCAATACTATCAGTACTTGATCATATTAGAACTATATGATCATATCATGTGTCTTGAAAACATCTTTATGATAGCCAAGATTAATGTCTTCATAGTAGAGACAGGAATCAAGTATCCTCCTAATACTCAGGTCAGTGGTACATCCCTGGAACCCTACTGTTCCTCAGCACCAGGACCTTATGTACTTGATCTATTACTATTCAACATTGTTGAATGGAATGTTCTCTGGAAACTTGGCTTGTATATAATATGCATTTTATCTGTTTGTTTCCATGAATAGAATACATAAAACATTATTCTGCATGTCAGGTATCATTCCATTTCAAAATTTCAAGGAAACCCATGTTAGCCAGGGGTGATATTTAATCAGTCAGATGTAGTCATATTAGTATTTTCAAAATTTGCTTATAACCACTGTCACTTGCTTCTGTGTTCTCTCTTCATTTGACAGAAATGAATAGTAGAAAACTTTTCCTGAGGGCCACATTGTTTCTCACTTGGTTAGCTTTCCAAGAGACATTTTATTTTAAAAGTATAATTTCATCATTTTACCCCTAAAGCTAGAAGAAGTAGAAGTGTAGCTAATATGAATTATATTTTACTTCACTATAAATTCCTAATGAATTATTTCAATATGCAATAAAAATATGCATAGTTCTAAATTTTGATGACTCCTACCTTGAGAGCTTTTTATAGCACCACCTTTTTACCAAAAAACAAATACTAGATTAAAAACCATCCTTAAAAATTAACTTTCCTTATTAATAAGGAGAAAGGTTATTTGTTTCAATAAAAATCAGAAATAAATTTGGGGAAATGCTTGATTGCTATGATCCAGACTGAATTCATTGACGGAAGTACTTTTCTTTGACTACATATGAAATGGAGAGAACAGCAGAAAACACCTGGGGTTTTAGCATATTTTTAAAAGGAACATAAAGAAGTATTCTTCTTATTTATCATTTATGTTCTCATAAAAATGTGATCAACTTTGTCCTGATTGATGTGGCGCAGTGGGTTTGGTGTTGTCCTGCAAAGCAAAAGTTCTCTGATTTGATTCCAGATCAGGGCAAATACCTGGGTTGCTGTGGGCCAGGTCTCTAGTTGGGGGCATGAGAGAGGCAACCAATAGCTATTTCTCTCTCTCTCTTTCTCCCTTTCCCTCTCTCTAAAAATAAATACATAAAATCTTTATAAAATTTATCAACTTTGAGAATTATAAATACAGTGATAGAGGGTGGCAATATTCACTTAAAATAAATTATTTATTATTTTGTCAACAAGTAACCAGAAAATAAGACTTCACTATTATGCTAAAGCCTTGTCAAAAGCTCTATAGCACCCTGCTAGCCCTGTATTCTGAAAAAAAAAAAAGCAAGTTATCAACATAGGAAATAGTACCCTGCTTACTAAAAGAAACATGCTACTAAGTCCATTGTATCTAGTTGACTCTGCTGACTTGACATATAACAATTTTCCTATTTTTTTTATGTCATGCAGTGTATCTGTTTCACATTCCAATTATTTAGGGAACTGTTAAACCTTCCAACTGGAGAACAAGTTCCTTGAAAGCAGACATGGTGTCTCATTTGTATTTTGTCTTGTACATATTAGTTGAGAGACTTCAGACATATTAACTTTTGTGCAACAGTTTCTGTTTATAAAATGAAGATAAGTTATATTTTGAAAGTATTTAGCAGAGTGCTGTTTATGAATAACGTCTCAATATATGTTAATTTCTTTATGCATGTGTCTTACACATTGGAGGTTATGTGCAAATGTTTGATAAATGGGTGTGTGAATGATTGAATGACAGATAGCTATGTAAGCTCAATTTAAAGTTTACTCTAGGAGAAACTGGCAAAGATGAATAGGAAAAAACACAAAATTATCCAAGATCCCCTACCTTATATGTTAATTAAATGAGTATCTCTTCCTAGATAGTGGCAATGTGATCAGCTTTTATATTTTTGAAAAATCAGAGCACTTTGATCATTTAATGCACCATGGGAGTTACCACTTGTATTATATTAGATCATTGTTGTAAAATACTGACTTCCTGCCTATCCCATCTATATGGACACAGTACAGCTTTCCACTCCTTGATTTTATGTTTAGCCAATTATTTCCTTTGACACATAAGATATTTATTACATTTATAGATATCAAGAGTCCACAGAGTGTAAAACCACAGCCAGATGATATATCTCTTCCATATATGGAATAGACTAAAATATTAGCATATTAAAAATACCAATGTGATGAAAGAATTATTTGAAACAGTAACCTCAGTAGATTGAGGGAAAGAAGCAATATGCTGGGTTCTCAGTCTACGTTCTCTACACCTCAAGAGCTCTGTAAAGATAATAAAAGTTATCTGTATGCTATTGTAAATACTTCAAAAGCTTAAAGAAAATATAGTAAATGTCAAATCTAATTATGCATAGGCTAAATAAAATAAATTTCTTTTTGGGGGCTGAGATTTTATCAATGCAGTGGTAAAAAATCTTGTGTACAAAACCACATATACAGCATATAAATTATAAAATCCTCATGTGGAATTAAGTGGATGGATATGAAACCATACACTTTCAAATTGAAAGACCCATCCTTGAGATATGTTGGACAGATAAAGCAGTGTAACTGCAAAATGATCTAAGTGATGCAATTTCTTATTTGGTAGCACATGAAAGTTTTATTTTCCCGAATTTTCCTAAATATTGATTTGCTATGGCTTTTTACAAGGTTAATATGCCCTTTGTAGGATAGAAATACATTTTAGTGATGTATTTCCTGGAATCAACTGACCAAATCATAGTTTTTATTAAGCTTGGTTAAAATTGTAGTTTTTATTAGGCTTGGTACACAAGGAAATATTTACAAAGAGCTTGTTATCCTATTTTTACATGTTATATCATCACTCAATAGACTAAGGATAACACTAAACTGAAAAATGCCTCTCTATAAAATAAATATAAATTTGACCATTAGGACAGGCTTCACAAGCTGACAGAATCTTTAAACAGACTCTGATTGGACAAAATATTAATCTACACATTTCTGATGCCTGAGGCACCTTTATTTGGAAACCATATCTGACTATCTCCTTTTACAAACACAGATGTAGAAACCCAAACTTCTAAAATTGGTCATTACATTTTAACTTACCACCACCCCCCCTTTTTTCCCATTGAAAGAACCTTCAGGATTTTACAGACCAGCAAACCAATTGCTGCGATGTATCATGCCCAGTGACTTCAATCACATTGTGTTCATTATGCACAGTATACCCTAATGCAATCTGACTGGTTTAATCAGATACGATGTATCACAAAAAGAGGTGTCACCCTGAGATCTCTAAAGAGACACACTTAAAAGTTAAGAGACAAGGAAACAAATGACTCAATTTGGGAATGATATTTTAAGAAATTAAGTTATAGAAAAAAAGCAAAAAGTAAAAATATTTTTATTTTCACAGGTCAGAAAAAAATGTGTAAGGTGAATGTGCATGTATGTGTAAAAAAATTAAAAATAGTTTAAACAATAATAAAAGTATTAATGTTATAAAAAATATCTTTGCCCAGTATATAATATAAGCCATACAAATTTTATCCTTTAAACAATGTTTTATGTGGGCATAAATGAAATATAATTATGTATTTACTGCTAATATTTCCAGTATTAATATTATATCTTATGATTATACCAAACCATATATAACAGATTAAAAAAGACTTGAGACTAATGACTGGAAATAGGGAGAAACTATTAGCTTACTCATTAATTATGGTTCTATTTGCCATTCTATTATGAACTAATAATTGTTAGTTAACTTAGTAAGTCTCTGTACCTAGTCGAAACCTGTCACTTTGGGAACACATTGAATAAAGTTGATCTATACTCATGAAATCCCAATAAAACACCATCATATACAAAACTATTGTTTTATGTGTATGCATCTACTTTCAAATAGAAGACTATAAACTCACAATATATAAAAGCAAGAAGTTCATTCAAAGGCATATTGTGATTGTTTTAGGAAAAAGTGATGAAGGCCTGAAATAAGGCAATGACAATGAAGTAGTGGATCTGAGAGAGTTTTTTAAAAAGATTTTATTTATTTATTTATTTTTAGACAGAGGGGAAGGGAGAGAGAAAGAGAGGAAAAGAAACATCGATGTGTGGTTGCCTCTCACGCACCCCCTACCAGGGACCTGGCCTGCAACCCAGGCATGTGCCCAGACTGGGGAATAAAACTGATGACCCTTTGGCTCGCAGGCTGAGCTCAATCCACTGAGATACACCAGGTAGGTAAGAAAGGTTTTTAATGAATTATATAATTATAAACATGATTCTTATTAATTAATTAATTACATAATATACTCTATGGTTTTATGAATCTGATTCACTATGGGAAACATATCTACAAATTTATTTTGTTAATGGAGTACCTACTGCTTAAAAACAAACAAAGCAATAACAAAGCAGGAAGCAGTCAGAAACTTGTGGAGGTGGCAAACAGAGGAACATGGGCAGCACCTGTAATAGTGTCAACAATAAAAAAATAACAAAAGCAATAGACACACAGGGAATATAAACAATAAAATGAGTTACCTACAACCACTCATAAAATAAACTGAATAGCCATTAGAAAAATTGTACAATCCTTAGTTTTGTTTTAAATTTAATGTAATTTTTTATTCAAAATTATACATTCACAGAATTTCAAACAGTCCAATTATTCTACATGGTTATAATGGAAAAGAAATTGAGCAGTCCCCTTTCCTGTCCCTACTCATAACTGATCCTTTTTCACTAGATATAGATTTTAAAATTTTAGCTAATATTTCCATAGTCCTAAATAAAATGCTTATAATACTAGTATTTATTATTGTATTTTTATATTACTCATTGACTTCCTACTATAAAAGATGAACCAAGGGCCAGTGAGATGCAATGATTTTCCCAAGTCACACCCAGATCATCTGGCTCCTAGTTCAGTGTTTAGTCATATATAATTAATTGATTAGTCAATTAATCAGTTAAATGTCCCATATAATACTACCACATTGCATATACAAAGTAAATTACAAGACATAAAATATGAGTAAGGCTACTTTGCATTATGTAGTCACAATCTCAAACTAAAAATTACCTTCTATATTAGTATGCCTATTCAGAAGAATTTGATTAGTAACAAACAAACATACTCATTTAAAAAGAAAGTAGAAGTGAGAATCTTTTTGATCCCTAAGAGGTTTCTTTTAGAACAATTAATGTTAGCTTAGGACAGAGAGGAATAGGACTGGAACCATGTCTAAAAGAACAAAGTTTATCATTTACACAGGAGTAACATTAATTATCTTATCTGGGATATATAAGGATCGACCAAAGTTATTGTATTTTGTGTTTTAGTTTTGTTTGGTTTCTTGTTACAGCCACCTTGACCATTATGAGCTATTGATTCCTTAGAAACAAATACCAATATTGGTAAATTGGGGAAAGTATAGAAGTGTTAGGTCTATATGACTGTACGTGATAGAGACTTTACACCTAGATTGATAGGATCTTAAAATATTATTCATGGTGGTTAAGATATTGAAACAATCTAAGTATCCTTGGATGATTGGATAAAGATGTGGTTCACACATCCTATGAAATACTACTCAGCCATAAGACAAAATGAAATACTGCCATTTGTAAAAACATGGACAGATCTTGAGAATATCATGTTGCTCATTTGTAGGATATAAAACTGAAATCAGCAAATGATCAAACAAGACAAACAAACAAAAACTCACAGACAAAAACAAAATATGGTGGTAACCAGAGGGAAAGGGGGAGGAGGATATAGTATTGAATAAAGGGGCCCAAATATATGGTGATAGGAGATTTGAATTTGAATAATCAACCTACAATGCAATATACAAGTGTTATTTTATAGAATTGTACGCTTGAAACCTATGTAATTTCATTCACTAATGTCACCCCAATAAATTTAATAACAAAGAAACATCTTAAAATTATTTAAGGATTTTCCCCACTGATATCAATTTACATTTTCCTCCTATGTATACCTAGACTGCTAGATTAACCTGTCTTTACAGCATAGAGGTTTGTTCTTTTACAAAATGCAAAGCTTAACTTGGGGTAGTAATCCTGATTCAGTAAATCTTTGATGGTGTGGGGGCTCATATGACATAACATATCATGTTTTAGTTATAGATTACATAATGTAAAATGTTTAGCACACTCTCTAGAATACAATAGATTTTTTAAATGGTAGTTTCCACTAGTTTTTATGTATATTCATCTGTTTCTTCCACCAGAGTTTTACCTTCTCAACAGTGGGTTCCCTCGGGTGCAAATATCATGTGGTACAGAGTCTGTCACGTTTCAGGCACAGTACTTAATAAGAGCTTATAATATTACTAAACTATTCTATATTAAGGTATTACTGTATTAACTTAGATTCTGGGATAGAGTTGAATTTGTGGTCTATGTAAGAGCACAAAATAATAAATGAACCTATATGATAATTTTCAAAACTTGTTACTTACATGATAGAAGTCACATATAAAACAATCTTATGTAAATGAACTATAGTGTTAAAGGATTGGTTATAATTAATATGTCTATTAATTATTATTATAGCTTCTATATGTTAGAGACCATATCTTCCACTTTTTGAATACTTGCCTAGTACCTAAAACAGTATCATGTTTCTAAAGGAGATTAAAAAGTGTTCAATTGATTGTAACTCTCTCTGCTCTTTAAAAAATCCTAAAATCTCCTCTTCTCAAATTAGTTTTCTTCCACTAGCTTATATTAACATGTACTCACTAGAAACCTAATGTTTTATGCCATATTTTATGTGGATTCAAAAAAGGAAATATTATGAACACAGTGAAAAATGTTGGGACATTAAACTTGGTGAATCTAGTTAACAAAGGCTATTGGACAGAGTAAAGCCAAGACAGCTATTCCTGACTACATTCAACCCTTGCTTCTCCTATTCTCTTAAAACTCTGCACCTTGTCCATGAACTTCTCAGGTTCACTTATGAAAAAAAATCTTCTCAGTTGCCATTGATTTTAGACTTTCTTGCTTGTCTGATTTTACTGACTTTTTAGTTGTGAATGACATGTTTACAAGAAATAGGAGCAAAAAATAGCTACATTTATCTTGATTGTGTGTCAGAATTGTTGCACACAATGTTAAGTATCTGCCACCTTGGCCCTTAACAACTAAAAAGCCTGACAAAAGACCTCTGTGCTTGTTGATTATGCACTAGAGTAAACAAGTAGACCTGTGTTCAGTTATAAGGACAATTGGGCAAGGACTGGTTGTGACTTTTGTGTTTCATGTATACCTTGTAGCAGTTTAGCCTTGAGGTTTCATAGAGGAACAACATTATAAAGGTCAATGGACAAATTCAATTAAAATGTGTGTATGTAGATTAGCTGATATTTTAGGATAGGTTGTCAAGAACAAACAAATGAGAAAAATAGAGCCAGAGACATGGAAATAAAGAACAAACTGACAGTAACCAGAGGGGCAGGGGATAATAGGGGGAAATAGGGGGAAGTAGGGGAAGGGGCAAGTCAAGGAACATGTACAGAACACCCATGGGCATGGACAATGGAGTGGAGATTGACTGTGGGAGTGGGCTGGGGATGGGTGGGCCAGGGGAGAGCAGTGGGGAAAAATGTAGGACTGTAATTGAACAACAATAAAAAAGAATATAGAGTGGTTATTTTACACAAGTGTTTCACAGTCTGTGAGAAAAGACAGAGATATAGGCAACTAATTACTAGAAAGCAGAATCTGAACAGTAGCATGACAGAAATCCAGATGAATTATAGTATGAAGCAAGAGAATAAAGCTCAGACAATCTTTGAATTAACTCCAAGGGGAAAAGCTTAAAGGAGGATATACCTGTGGAACTTGTCTTTAAGAGATGGATATGATGACCTTAACTGTCAGTGACTGAGCAGAGAACATTCCAGAGAGAGAGAGTACAGCATGAGCTTCTGCAAAGAGCAAAATAAGTACTGTCCAATGTCCCTGGAACAGAGGAAAGGATGATCAGAACTCAGGCTAAAGAGGTAGGTGGAAACAGATAATGGAGATTTTTAATACCATAATGAGAAATGTAGATATTATTCAAAAGATAATTTATAGTTTTAGAAAATGTGAATGGCATGATCAATTTTGAAATTTAGGAAGCTTCCTGTGATAAGGGGGTATAATCATTTAGAACAGGTAGAAATTGGAAGTAATGGGAATATTACCATAAGCCCCAAGCATGAAAGAAGGATGTGAATTGGAGCAAAGGGGATAAGTAGAGAAAAGGGGTGTGAAAAATATTGTGTAGTTGAAGTCAATAGAGATAAGATATAGTCAGAGATTAATAACAACACAGAGAACACAGGGAGAAGGAATTAGATGAGATGAAAAAACATTGTAGGTGACCTGAATGTAATGGAGTTGAGTAGATTAGGAGAAGGCTCAGGTGGGAGCAAACGATCATTAAATATGATTCCAAGACAAATTCCAAATCAAGGACTGGTGAATTAGTGGTATGCCTCACATAGATTTAAAAGGTTCCTAATGACCTATGTTATTTGGGTTCATCTTTATATTCTCAGGACAATTTTGTTTGAAAAACATCTTTTAAAATATTAGTAAATTATTGAGCAAATACATGAGAAGTATTTTCTTATAAACTTAAACATTTGGAGCTTATTTCAGCAAGTGAAGTACAATTGATCTTGGGCTCTGCATATGCAAAAATTTAGTATTGGGCTTGGCTGGCAAATTTTTCCAGGGAGTTCTCCACTTATTCAAGTGTTTTTTGTTCTTTATTTACTTACTTTCTTACTAAGTTACTTTCCAAGTTAAGTCATATCATGTGTAAAGGCAGCAAAAAATGTTTTTAGAAACCAAAAGTTTCATTTTTGCCACATACCAAAAAACGGGGAATTTTTAGTGATAAAGTACATATTTCCAGGCATGGCTACAATTTGAGCAAAATGCTAAGATGAGGGTTCTGCTAGTCAGAATTACAGCTCGGGGCCTTTTTGGGTAGAGGGCATAAAGTAGGTGTGAATGCAGTAGGTATTTATAATTACATTATAATCACACTTTTAGCTGCTGAGACACTTTTGGGGCCTATTCATCTATTGCTAAAATTCTGCAATTAGAATTCACTCTTGCAGACTATGGTGTAAAGACAAGAGTAAATGGAACAACAGTACCCACAGCTGCCAGGAATTACAGTTCTAAGTGGAGTGAAAAGAGTTTCCTTGAAAAAACACTGTAGATATAAGTTGAAGGCATAAATAAAAGGACAAAGTGCATAATTCAATATTTACCCTGCCTGATGATAACTGGCATTGGAAAGGGTGACATTTCCCTTGCAGTCAAGAGTGCTTTCCAGCAAGCAGGGGCCATTGAATTTTGTTTCTGATGCATACCTTCACAATCATAGGGACTGAAAAGAAAAAGCATGCATTATTAGGTAATTAATGCTCGCTGTTTTTTTTTTTTTTAACTATGCCAAAGTTTCAGTGACTCGTACAAAAACAGGTGTTCCTGAATAAATATCTCTCTTGCACAGCTGTCCCCCAAACAGTGACTCAAAGATCAAGGCTCCTTCTATTTAGCAGTTCTGCCACCGCAGACGGCCTCTTCAAAATGTAACACATTAGATACTTCACATTCAGCCAGCAGATGAAAAGGGAAAGTGAGGTATCATGAAAGACCATGTGTGTTTTTAGCAGTCCAGTGTTCATGTGACATCCATAACTGCCTACATTTCATTGGCCAGAACTAAACACATAATACTACCCACAGTCATGAAAGTTGGAAAAAGTAGTCTTTTTGTATGTATGGGAGGACAAGGAAGTGGTGTCGAAACTGGATTCCCAGCACATCATAACAGGATGTGGTTTACATGAAATGTAATTATGTTCATGAGGGAAAGCACAGATCATTCTGGGTTCAAGAGGAGGATTACAATATAACAGTGGCATGGGTTATATTGTAGATTTAGGATTGAACTATTTTTTCACAAAAATAAACTTATCAATTAATTTCTTTGTTGGATACTTCAGCATGCGTGATGGTGGTATGGTCAAAGAGGACAGTGGGCTAAAATTTTGAGTACTTATTATTGTCTTGATTTCATCACTAACTTATGTGACCTTTGGTATAGCCCATAACTATTTCAGTCTATTTTATTTGTAAAGTAAAATAAAACTACTAATTCTAGTCTTCGTATTTCCCAATTTATATAAGGTCACAATTACAAGTAGCACAATGCACAGAATATGTTAACCTCACCTGTCAAGTGAGAATAGCTGCTATGACTTCCTTATTTTACACCAACTCTGATTTCTTTCTGGTTCCCATCTTATCACACAAGAGTAGTTGTTGAATAGAATATGAATGTCTGGCAGAAAAGGCTTTGCAATAATTTCCATATGTGTCCCCAGGGTGGACAAATGAATACTTTACAGAACAAGAATATGTATTTCACAAATGACGTCTATAGAGATGTTGAAGATAATACCTAAGAGGCAAAAAATTAATTTTGTTTTAATAATCTGTAGCTGAATTTGTAGCTCTTTTAGATAAAAATAAACCTTTTAATACTGAAAAAATTTGGATGTAAAATTAGATTAAAAATGGAATGTTTCCCCCCATTCCCCCTTTTCAGTTTATTTTTAATACAGCATTATGCAAATATCTTCATTAATCAGGGGAGCACAGTTTCATATTACCTTATTCCAAATACAAAATTAGTTAGATAAAGAGTTACTAAATAAGAGAAATTAAAATAGTACCCGAATAGGTATTGGTGATAGAAGTAAAATTAATAATTGACCTTTAGCAATAGGGTTCTTGCTTATTTTTTCCAAATAATTAAAATTCACTTTATACCATGACTTTGTAATTAGCTTCTAAGAGTTTGAAATGGAACTTTGTATAAGGTAAACATAAATTTTAAAATCACAAAGAGGTCATGTTATTGAATCATAATGATCTTCTCAGGAATATTAATGCAAGATAAACATGGTAAACTTAAAAGTCTCTTCATTTCATTCAATTTTTCAGTATTAATTACATGTTAGCAATTATAAATATTAAGCATCAATTACCTGTTAATGATTATACTAACATTTTACCATTATTATTTATCAATATTAAACATCCAATTATTGCTATTTCATTGGTTTGAGTTGGTGGCATATTTTTCAGAGGATAAAGGTAGAGTCCTCAATACAACATGATGATTTACTCCAATTTAATATTCATTGAACACTTGCTGAGTGTGTAGCATTATACAAAGGTGCTAGAAGATCCAAGATGGCAGAGGAGTAAGTGGAAGCTACACTAACATGCTTCCAGGACCAATCTGGAATTACAGCTAAATTGTAGAGAAATAATCCTGAATAACCAATTGAACACTAGTTGGAGAGAAGCCTTATAACCAGGGACAGACAGATGAAACCAATTCACCAAAACAAGACTGGAAGGCAGTACGAAAGAGGTACAAGAAGGCTGGCTGGGCTCCCGCAGGCAGCTGATAAAGTTCTGGAGGGATATTTCAGCAGCTGGGGAGTTCTTCCTGAGAACTGTAAGGTCTAAACCCCAAGATGGGCTCCCTAGCCTGCAGCAACAGAGCCAGAGAAGAATCTAGATAACATCCAGCTGTGAAAAGGTTTCTGTCTGCCAGGGAGAAAGCACTGCAGACACAGAGAGCCTCTTAAAGGGCTAATGCACAAAATTTCATTTGTAGCCATTTACCCTGGGCTACAGCAGAGGAAATGTAGAACCAACTAGAGATGCTTGAGGGGAGTAGGGACTGGTGGTTTTATGAGGAGAGCTGAAGGGATAGCTACCAGGATCCCTGTGCTAAGTAATTCCCCATACTGCAGAAACCATCTTGTTCAGGCACAGCACTACTCTCCAAATGTCATCAGCCTGAGGGGAACCAAAACCCTGCCCACAGGAATTACTCTGCCCTACACTGTGGTGCTTAAGCCAGACCACTGATTATATTTTGATTAAATTAATAACTGATTGGCTTAATGACTAATTAGTCTAGCAGCTAAAGGAGAAAATACAAAGCAACCAAAATAGGAAGACAAAGAAAAGGACTCCAAATGAAAGAACAAGATAATTCTTTAGAAGAACTAAATGAAATAAAGCCAAGCAGTTTATCAGATAGAGAGTTTAACATAATGATTCTAAGGGTACTCAACAGCATGAAAAAAGGCATAGAAATCATAAAAAAGATCAGTCAGAAATAAAGAATGCAATAATTAAAATAAATAATACACTGGAAGGAATAAACAGTAGGTTAGATGAAGCAGAGGATGGAATTAGTGACCTGGAAGACAAGGAGAGAAAAAACACCCAGGCAGAGCAGCAAAAAGGGGAAATTTTTTTTTTTAAATGGGGAGAGTTAAAGAAACATTTTGGACAACTTAAAATGTAACAACATCTGTATCATGGGAATACGAGAAGGACAAGAGAGCGAGCAAGGGATCAAGAACCTATTTGAAGAAATAATGACCAAAAACATCCCTAATCTGGAGAAGGAAAAATCACACAAGCCCCAGAAACTCAGAGTCCCAAACAATTGGGACCTAAAGAAGTCTACAGCAAGGTTCATCATAATTAAATGATAAGGCTTAAAGATTAGGAGAGAATCCTATCAGCCACAAGAAAGAAGAGGTATTTATCTCCAAGGGAGCATCAGTTAGACTGCCATCTGCTTACCCAACAGAAACATATTAGGCCAGGATGGAATGGCATGAAATATTCAAGGTGATGAAAAGTAAGGAGCTACAACCAAGGCTACTTTACCCAGTGAAGCTCTCATTTAAAATTGAAGAAGAAATAGGAAGCTTCACAGACAAGAAAAAGATAAAGGAATTTGTTAACACCAAACCAGTACTGCCATAAATGTTAAAGGCCTTCTTTAAGAATAAGAAGAAAAAGAGGAAAGAAAAAACAGAGGAAAATAGTAATATGATAAAATGGCAATGCATACATATCTATTAATAATAATCTTAAATGTAAATGGTTTAAACGCTCCAACCAAAAGAGACAGGGTAGCTGAAAGGATAAGAAAATAAGACCCAGACATACGCTGCCTCCAAGAGACACATTTCAGATCAAAAGATACACACAGACTAAAAGTAAAGGGTTGGAAAAAGATATTTCATGTGAAGAGAAAAGAAAAAAAACTGGGGTAACTGCATATATCTGACAAAATAGACTTTAAAACCAAAGCTATAGTAAGAGACAAAGAACACTACATAATGGTAGAGGGAACAGTCCAACAAGAGGGTATAACCCTAGTAAACCTTTATGCACCCAACATAAAAGAGCACCAAAATATGTAAAGCAAATCTTAATGGACATAAAGGGAGAGATCTGCAGAAATGCAGTCATAGTCAGGGATTTTAAAACCCCACTGACATCAATGAGTAGATCTTCCAGGCAGAAGATCCACAGGGAGACTGAAGCCTTAAACAGCACACTAGAGCAAATGGATTTAATTGATAACTTTAGAGTATTTCACCCCAAAACACCAAAATATACATACTTATCAAGTGCAAATGGGATGTTTTCTAGGATAGACCGCATGTTAGGACACAAAACAAGTCTTAATACATTTAAGAAGATTGGAATCATATCAAGCATCTTCTCTGACCACAATGGTATGAAACTAGAAGTCAATCACAAGTAGAACACCAAATAACACATAAAGGCATGGAAGTTAAATAGCATCTCATGAAACAATGAATGGGTCAACAATGAGATCAAGGAAAAAATCAAAAGACATCTTGAAACAAATGAAAATGAAAACATAACAACCCAAAATCTGCTGGACCCTGGAAAAACAATCCTAAGAGAGAAATTCATAGCCTAACAGGTCTATCTCAAAAAATAAAAAAAAAGAAAAAAAAAAAAGAAAAAGCTCAAATAAACCATCTAACTTCATACTTAAAGAAACTAGAAAAAGAACAATGAACAAAACCCAAAGTAAGTAGAAGGAAGAAAATAATAAAAATCAGAAGAGAAATAAAAAAATAGTCAAAAAAGCAATACAAAAGATAAATGAATCCAAGAGCTGGTTTTTTGAAAAGATAAATAAGATCAACAAACTTTAATAAGACTTATCAAGAAAAAAAAAAGAAATGCCCCAAATAAATAAAATCAGAAATTAAAGAGGAGAAATAACAACTGACACCAAAGAAATACAAAGGTTTGTCAGAAAATATTATGAACAGCTATATACCAACAAACTAGACAACCTGGACAAAATGCATAAATTCCTAGAAACATACAATCTTCCAAAAATAAATTACGAAGAATCAGGGAATCTGTATAGACAGACTATACCTAATGAAATTGAAGCAGTAATAAAAAAAACTCACAACAAGGAAAAGCCCTGGACCAGATGACTTCACACATGAATTTTGCCTAACATTCTTAGAAGAACTAAAACTTCTGCTCCTCAAACTATTTCATAAACTTCAAAAAGAGGGACGTCTCCCAAGCTCATTCCTGAGGCCAGTATCATCCTAATTTGAAAACCAGAAAAAGATACTGCAAGGAAAGAAGATAATAGGCCAATTTATCTGATGAATATAGATGCTAAAATCCTCACTAAAATATTAGCAAACCAAATACAGCAATGCATCAAAAAGATCATACACCATGATCAAGTAGAATTTATTCTGGGAGAGCAAAGCTGGTGCAACTTTCACAAATCAAACAATGTGTTTCACCACATTAAAAAGCACATGATCATATGAAGGTGCAAAAAAAATCATGTAATAAAATCCTGCAACATTTATGATAAAAACTCTCAGCAAAGTGGGAATAGAAATAACATACCTAAACATCATAATAGCCATATTTGACAAATCCACTGCCAGCATCATACTCAACAGGTAAAAACTACAAGTGCTCCCCTTAAGACTGGGAACAAGACAGGGATGTCCGCTTTCACCTCTCTTATTCAACATAGTACTGGGAGTTCTAGCCACAGCAATCAGACAAGAAGAAGAAATAAAAGGCATCCAAACTGGAAAGGAAGTAATAAAACCGTGTTTATTTGCAGATGACATGATACTGTACATAAAGAACCCCAAAGATTCCACCCAGAGACTACTAGAAGTGATAAATGAAACAGCAAACTAGCAAGATACAAAATTAATATCCAGACATCAGTTGCATTCTTATATGCCAATAAAAAAACTAACAGGAAAGGAAGTTAAGAAATCAATCCCATTCATGACTGCTTCAAAAAGAATAAAATATATAAGAGTAAACTTAACCAAGGATGTAAAAGACTTGTATACAGAAAGTTACAGGACACTGAAGAAACAAACTGAATAAGATACAAACAAGTGGAAGCACATACCATTTCCATAGATAGGAACACTTAACATCATTAAAATGTCCATACTACCCAAAGTAATCTATAGATTCAACACAATTCCTATCAAGAATTCAATGACATATTTCACAGAACTAGAACAAATATTTCAAAAATTTACATGGAAGCACAAAAGACCCTGCATAGCAACAGCAATCCTGAACTAGAATAACAAAGTTGGAGGACTCATGTTACCTAATATCAAACTATTCCACAAGGACATACTAATCAAAACATTCTAGTGCTGTCATTAAAGCAGACACAGAGATTAACGGAACAGAATAGAGAATCCAGAAATAAATCCACACCTTTATAGTCAATTAGTATTCAACACAGGAAGCGAGCATATACAATGAGTTAAAGATAGTTTATTCAATAAATGGTGTTAGTAAAATTGGACAGATACATGCAGAAAAGTGAAACTAGACCACCTTCTTACACCACACATAAGAATAAATTCTAAGTGGATCAAAGGCTTAAATGTTTAGACCCAAAACCATAAAAATCCTTGTGAAAAACATAGGCAGCAAAATCTCAGACATTGCTTGTAGAGATATTTTATTGGTTATATCACCCCAGGCAAGGGAAACAGAAAAAATAAAGAAACCGGACCATATGAAACTAAAAAGTTTTGCACAGCAAAATATATCATTAACAAAATTAAAAGACAATACAAAGAATGGAAAAACCTGTTTGCTGATACATCTGATAAGGGATTAATATCCAAAATTTATAAATTCTTACAAAACTCAACACCAAGAAAAACAAACAATCCAATCAAAAACTGGGCAAAGGATTTGAATAGATACTTGTCCAAAGAGGACATACAGATGGCTAATGAACCTATGAAAAGATACTCAATGTCACTAATCATCAGAGAGGTACAAATAATACCACAATAAGATACCATTTCACAGGCCTCAGAATGGCTGTCATCAATAAGCCAACAAACAAGTGATGTCAAGGATGTGAAGGAAAGGAAGTACTTTTGCACTGTTGGTGGGAAGGTAAGTTGGTGCAGCCACTGTGGAAAGCAGTTGTGGAGATACCTCAAAAATTAAAAATGGATCTACCTTTTGACCCAGCCATCTCACTTCTGGGAATAATCTGAAGGAACCCAAAACACTAATTCAAAAGAACATAAGCACCCTTAACATTCCTTGTAACATTATGTATAATCACCAAGATATGGAAGCAAACCCAGGTGTCCAGCAGTAGTTGAGTGGATAAAACCCCTAGGGGACATTTACACAATGGAATTCTACTCAGCTATAAAAAAGAAGACAATTTTACCCTTTGCAACAGTATAGATGGAGTGAGAATTTATTATCCTAAGTGAAATAAGCCAGTCAGAGAAAGCAAAATGCCATATGATTTCACTAATATGTGGAATCTAATGAACAAACTGAACTAGCAAGCAAAACAGAGACAGACTCAGAGATGGAGAGCATATGACAGTTAGTGATGGGGGGTTAGTGGGTGGAGGGATTGAGCAAAAAGGGAAAAGGACTCATAGACATGGACAGCAATGTGGTGATTGCTGGGAGGAGGGGGATATGAAGGAACTAAATGGTAATGGAAAGAAATATAATAAAGATTTAATTTAAAAAGATGCTAGAAAAATACCTAAGAAGTATATAAGTATATAAGAAGTAAAGCCATGTCCCTATCTCTGTTAACATGATTAAGGAGGCAAAACATGCCTTTATAAAAGAATGTTTAAATAAAAAAAATTAACAACAGGTAAATATATTCTTCCAAAAGCAATGGTAGAATATTTCAAAAGAGAGACATCACTGTATTTTAAAAAGATGGTGAAGCTTCAGGGGTGTTGATACAATGTTGGAATTTTTATTGAGTACAACATTACAGGCAGAGGAAAACAGCATTAGAAAAGGTGTTGAAGTTATAATGTGTGGGGGGAAAATGAGGATGTTGATTAGAAACATGAATTTTTATGTTAGACAGAACAATAGGTAGACAGAGCAAGTGAGCTAGAATGTAGGTTTTATGGTCTGAATATTTGTGTCCCCAAAAACTACATGTTGAACCACTAACGTTCAAGGCAATGGTATTAGGAGATTGGATCTTTGGGAGGTATTTAAGTTATAAGGTTACAACCCTCTGAATGGGATTAGTACCTTATCAAATAGGTACCAGAGAGCTCCCTGGCCCCTTTCACCTCCTGAGGACACAAAGAGAAGGCACAATGAATCACAAATAAGGAAGGCCCTTAGCAGAGAATGAGATCATACTGGCACTTTGAACTTAGCCTTCCAGACCCTGAGAAATAAATTTCTGCTGTTTATAAGCCATCCAGTCTGTGATATTTTGTTAAAACAGCCCAAATGGACTAAGACGACAGTCTGCTTTCAATACCAGGCTGATGTTTTGGACTTAATTCTATAGGAAATTTTAAGATTTTTGCAAAGGGTAATTCCATCATGAAAATGTTTCAGGAATCCATATAGGATCAAATATATATGTAAACCTTTACTATATTCATAAGTCTTTAACTAATGAAACATGCTTAAACCCCACCCCTCTATTATTTTATTCTATTTTCCACTTTATAATTCTTGTATATTTTGATTGGAGCAGCCTAAGTAAAAACACTGAAGTGTGATGATCTTAGATCAAAATGATTGGCATTTCATCCTGGTTCCACAATTTGTTAATTGAGTGATTTTAGCCAAATTACTTAATCTCAGTGTTCCTCGGTTTCCTTATTTGCATAGTACAGACAGTAACGATACCCATCTCCTAAGGTTGTTGTGTAGATTGTAGTTCCATACTATTCAGAAAGTTCTTATGGTTTTATGATGCTTGGCACATAGTAAGCACTTCATAAAGGTTAGCTATCTTTATTATTTTAGTCCCCTCCACGAAGAGTGTATGTAGCTATTTGTGTTTACAAGGTGGTTTGAGCCATGTGGTTAAAAATTCACTTTTTTCAGATGAAAGTCAATAAATTGGGAGAAGTGACCCTTAGTTGCACACCAGAGATAATGGTATGCATCATAAATAATTCAACCTGAAAATATACAGCAGAAATTTCACTAAACTAAGCTTAAACTCAGAAAATAGTCAATTTTCATTTTAACTCAGCTAGTTTTTATACATTTGGGTGAATTCAGTTGAATTCAACAGTTTTTTTAATAAAGAATTTCTGCTGTGTTTTAACAGTATTTATGATGCACTGAGATAGTCAACACAAATAAAAAGTGCAGGCCAGTTTTCAAAAAGCCACTCCATTGTTAGCGCATATAAACAATACCACAGGTCAAAATCAATTTTCTCTCATGAGAACCTCTGTAACATTTACAGAAGTACATTGATCTTATAACATATATGTTATTTTTTCCCCTCAAATCAGTAATATAAAAGAATCACCTGGGTTTTTTTTTTCTTACCTATGACGATATGTAAATTCAGCAAAATAGTTTCATTGCTCCCTTTGTTTAGAATCAGTCTGTGGATATTTATGGCCTAAAATTGTCTAAAGTAAACTTAGTGCATTGATTTTAAGCAAAGTATTTTTTTAAAATATTTTATTTATTTATTTTTAGAGAGAGAGAAAGGAGAAAGAGAGGGAAATACCAATGTGTGGTTGCCTCTCACCCGCCCCCTACTGGGGACTTGGCTCACAACCCAGGCACGTGCCCTGAGTGGGGAATCAAATGGGCGACCCTTTGATTTGCAGACCAACGCTCAGTCCAATGAGCTATACCAACTGAGGCTGATTTTGAGCAAAGTATTAAGGGGCACTTCCTCAGTCCACAAGAAAATATTAGTGCAAAAATTTGTTTAGTTTTTATGATATACAATTGACCCTTGAACAACATGAGTTTGAATAGCATAGGTCCACTTATGTGAAGATTTTAAGTTTAAATACAGTGTAAAATTTCTTGGAGATTTACATCTGCTTGAAAAAAAAATCTCGCAGACAAACAGTATAGCCTAGAAATATCAAAAAATTAAGAAAAATTTAGGTATGTCATGAAAACATAAAATATATGTATGTACCCAGTCTATTTTATCATTCACTATAACAAAATATATATGAATCTTTTATCAAAAGTTAAAACTTATCAAAACTTACACACATAAACACAGACAATAATTGGTGCCATTTCCAGCTGAGAAAAATGTAAACATAAAAATGCATAATTAAATCATAAGTGCATAAATTTAACTGTATATATTGTACTACTGTAACAATTTTGTAACCAACTCTTGTGCTGCTGTGATGAGCTCAAGTGTGAGTACCTGCTTAAAACATTGTGTGATGCTAATCATATCCACATGAGCAGTTCGTCTCTCCAGGACATTGGTTATTGCAGTAAAAAGTGATCTCTGGGGGTTCTTGCATATTTTTCATTGTGTTAGTGCAATACTGTAAACCTTGAATAATGCCATGGGACCTTTATGAAGTGCCACTAGTGATGCTGGAAGTACTCCCAAGCTGTAGAGAAAAGTCATGACATTACAAGATAAAGTTGAGTTGCTTGATATGCACTGTAGAGTGAGGTCTGCAGTTGCAGTTGCCCACTATTTCAAGATAAATGAATCCAGTGTAGAGACCATTGTAAAAATTGAAAAGAAAATTATTGAAGGCATTGATGCAGCTACACCATCAGGTCCAAAAACCTTGAATGTTTTGCAAAATACTTTTTTATCTCACTGAAAATGCAGCTTTTATGTGGGTAGAGTATTGCTATAAGAAATGCATACCTATAGACTTTAATATGATTTGAGAAAAAGCAAAGTCATTATTTGACAACCTAAATTACAAGGAAGGTAAAGGATCTAAACCTGGGTAATTTAATGCCAACGCAGAATGATTTAATAATTTTAAAAAGAGGTATGGCTTAAAAAAGTCAACATAATGGGAGAAGCGGCTTCTGCTTAGCAAGAGGTAGCAATTTCCCAGATGTCATCAAGAAAGTCATTGAAGAAAAAGGATATATGCTTAAACAGGTTTTTAATGGAGACAAAAAGACCCATTTCTGGGAGGAAAAAAATGCGCCAAAAGACATTTTTTAGTAAAGAAGCGAAACAAGCACTGGGATTTAAGGCAGGAAGGGATAGGCTAAGTCTACTGGGTTTTTTGTTTGTTTGTTTGTTTTTGTTTTTGTTTTTGTTTTGCAAATGCTGTCAGGTTTATAATCAGGATCATCATTATCTATAAAGTGGCTAATGCCAAGCCTTAAAAGGAAAAGATAAATGTCAGGTGCCATTCTTTTGTTGTACAACAAGAAGGCCTAGACAACAAAAAACACTTTTTCTGGATTGATTCCATCAATGCTTTGTCCCTGAAGCCAGGAAGTACCTTGCCAGTAAGAAACTGCCTTTTAAAGTTCATTTATTATTGGACAATGCTCCTGGTAACCCAAAACCCCATGAGTTCAACACCAAAGCCACTGAAATGGTCTACTTACCCAAAACACAAGGGCTGTAATTCAGCCTCTAAATCAGGGGGTCACAAAGAACTTTGAGGCTTATTGCACACGTTATTGTATGGAAAGGATTATCAATGGTATAGAAGAGGACTCTAATAGAGAGAACATCTTGCATGAAAGTCTGGAAGGATTGAAGATTCCATTGTTGTTATAGAAAAATCCATAAGTATCATCAGGCCTGTAACAACTTCCTTCTGGAGAAAACCATGTCCAGATGTTGTGCAAGACTTCATAGGATTTTCAACAATACCGATTAAAGAAATAATGAAAGAGATCACAGAGATGGTTTTGGGACACGTATCATGGAGAAATTCAAAAGCTAATAGACACCACACCAGAGGAATTAACAGAATACAACTTGAGAGAAATGCCAGGTGAGGAAAAGGAAGACTGAAAAGTAGCAGTGCAAGGAAACAAATTAAAAGGCAATCTGGCAGAAGAGTTAGACTATTTGAGACTACTTTTGATTTTTTTATGCCACCGGTCCTCTATAATGTGGTCGCTGAAACTAAAGTAAGTGGCAAGGAAGTATGGATATTGGATAGAAACATTTTTAGAGAAATTAAAAACCAAAAAAGACAGAAATTATTATGTATTTCCATAAAGTTACATCAAGTGTGCTGGCCTCTCCTGCTTTCCCTTCTACCTCTTCCAGCTCTTCTGCCTCTGCTACCCCTGAGGCAGCAAGGCCAATCCCTCTTCCTCCTTCCCTTCAGCCTTCCCAGTGTGAAGACAATGAAGATAAAGACCTTTATGATGATCGACTTTCAGTTACTGAATAGTATATAATCATCATGCCATACAGCTAAAAAAGTATGTTGTGTATGTATATGAGTGTCTTCATGTGAATGTGAATAACTGTAATGCAAGAACTATGTAAGACCTTTTGTCATCAGCCTCCTCCTCATTATCATCATAGTCAACATCATGTAGAATATCATCTGCAAGACTTGTGTTGAAGTGAATAGCCTATCTTTACAGAGGCATAATGTGAGTGATATTTAATATAAAAATAATAATGTGTTACTTTTCTTACTGTTTTATAACTTTGCATTCAATGAATTATGTTACCATACAATACACTTCTCTCTTGTAAATCAACAAGATGTGTATCATTACAAGTATTTTTTTAAATGTAACATTTCCAATACTGTACTGTGAATATGAATGTAATACTTAATACCATAAAAATTTTATAATGATTTACTCATTAGTGTATAGGCTAGGCTACCATGAAGCAATTATATCAATTACACTAAGCTACCATAAAGCAATCATATTGCTGCAGCTTCATTATCAATGCATAGTTATACCTGTATATAAATATAAATTTATTTTTATACTATCTTTTCATTTTTATGTCTAGCGTTGGTAATACACACATGCATAAAACACATGCATAAAACATCTGCAGTGTTTTGTATCATATAAGACAATATCAATGTAGGTACTGAAAGACAATTCATCTTGTAAACGCACAATGTAAACATGGTATTAATAAGTACAGTATAGCACTACAATAGTATTTTCTCTCCCTTCTGATTTCCTTAATAGCATTTTCTTTTCTATAGCTTACTTTCTTGTAAGAATACAGCATATAACACATAGAAGATACAAAATTTGTGTTAATGACTGTTTATGTTATTGGTAAGGCTTACAGTCAACAGTAGGCTATTTGTGGCTAAGTTTTGAGGGGAGTAAAAGTTATATATGGATATTTGACTGCACCAGGGGATGGGTACCCTTATCCCTGTATTGTTCAAGGGTCAATTGTATAAGGTTACTTTTGTAGAAGTAAGTGATGAGAATCCTTGAAAGTATCAGTAATTACATTTATGGCCATTTTCTCTAGGACTCTTGTCTTAGAAATCATAACTATGAGACTGTCTTCTCTAGGATCCTCAATTAAAGTGTAGTAAAAAATTACATTAAATAAAATTTTTCTTTCCATAGCTACAAATGATACTATAGATCCTACTATTTGCATCTGAAAAAATATACATTCAATTGTGTTATCCAAATAAGAATGAGACAATAATTATATTTTTTCTTTTTGGATCATAGTATCATACTTCAAGTTATAGTGAAATTAAAATTTACACATGCATATACACACAGGAACATAATCACACATAAATCTTTGTGGGATTATTTGTTTTTTCTGAAGCTTTAATCCAATCATTTTTACTTCATGTACTTTATGTTTACATTATTCATTTATTTTCCAGGAACGAGGTCATTAGCCTATTTTTGATCATCAGTGTCCATGTTACAAAATAAAAGTTAATGTCTGAAGAAGTCTTTGGAAGTTCAGAGATACCATTCTAGAATCCTGATTTATGTTGTACATATATATTAAGGTTATTTCATAAATTCCAACTTAGACTTTGTCTTCATAATAGCACATTTAATTTCTTTAGATATAAACTTCTTCTTGTCACATAAAGTTTTGTTGACTGGTTATTAGATAAGTAAAAAAGGAAAAGAAATTATAATACTTTAAGTAATTCATACTGTTGAATTTCAAAGATTGTTACATGTATTCACTTCAGAATTCCATTTTCTCTGAAATATGCTGATGTATTACATCCAAAGACACTTATTTCTCAACTGAAACATCGGCATTATAGTGCTATCAAATTACATCCATATAAAGAAACAAGTCAAATTTTTAAGATGTACATACATTTTTGGCACAAAATGGGAAACACTTTGACAAATTTCTAAATGTAGTGATGTGTGATAGAAGTAGGCTGACTTATGTCAGGTTTATGAGTTTCAGGGTTCTATTCCTGATAAGAAGTCCCCATGTAACCCTGAGTATGCAATTAAACCTCTCTTTGTTTCAATTTCTTCATGTAAAGACTGGAGAAAATAAAAACTTCGAAAAATTCTTGCTCCCAGAATTTTTGTGTCTAAATGAGATGATTATTATGGAAACACTTTGGAATATTCAGTATATAATTGTTTAATAAGCCATTGTAACTGATTAAATATACCTCTTGGTCATTTCTGCTTTGTTTAAAGGCCGAGGTCATGTGATATGCATTCTTAATAATTCTCAACAACACTGAGTGTAAGCACCGTAACTGGTGCTGAAGTGGTGATTGCTCAAGATTCAGAAACTGGATTTAGCTGGGCATTGCTTCATCATTTTTTTCCAAAGCAAATTTGATATTGCCAGGAAAAATTGGGAGTAGGGAAATAAAAGAATTCTATTGGTCAGAAAGAACATGAAGCAGAGGAAAAATAGGAGGGATGAGAAGTGAATAGCAGGATCTTGGAGAAGATGTTCCCTTGAATCTTTACACTTTATAAAATACTTTTCTTACCCATATATACACTTCACCAGGTATACTCACTGTGTCTCACAAAAGCACCATCCCTAGGAAATTATTTTACCAAGTACCTTGTAATGACAATTACTACTATATACCAATCTTTTGTAATGAGAGAAGCAACTGTTAAGCTAAGTCAAGATAGTGACGGTGTGTAACCATTTAACTCTGAAGCTGTCAGTTAATTTCAGTTCAGCTACCCTCAACAACATTCATAAATCACTATTGTTGTGGCACATACCATGCTAGCTATTAAGAAACCAAACATGAACAAAACATGACCTCTACCAGTTAGAAACTTGGAAGAGCTGATCAAGTTAAATCTGTGTGACACACATTTCAAGAAACCACAGCAGCAGTAAGAATCAAGAGGGCAAAGAGCCACTTTAAAGGCAAAAGGCGGTGAGATCAATAAAACAAATATATTTTTATAAATGTTTGCCAAATTTCATATTAAGTAATTATCCTGTCGAAACTTAACATTAATAGGCAGAGAAGGAATCATCTGTATATCTTAGACATGGTGCCTTATAAATGACTAATTGTCAAGAAAGATAATGAGTAAACCTAGAGAGAAATTCTCCATAGAGATCCCATCAACAAGTCTTTGAGAAAAAAAGAAGTGGTTAGGACAGGAAAAACAACAAAATCCGTTCAGCTATTACCATTATTAAACTGAGGACATGCTGACAGTACAGAAGAGTTAATATCAATATTGTCAACCATAAGCATTATTAAAATTAAAGACTCTGGAAGATTTCATAAACATAAATGCCTTATAGCAAGATCGAAATTTGTAAGAAAGTGGACATAAAGCACATACTCATAGGAAAGCCAGATGAAATATGAAAGAGAATAATATAATAATAGAATGGATATAAAGAGGTGATTAAAGAGAGCTAAGCCTTCTGCCTGCCAAACTTTAAGAATAATCAGCCAAAATGTCCCCACAGATTCTGCTCTGTGAGTATCCTATTAAAGTTCTGACTGACTTCAGTGTGAACATTCACTTCCTTACATAATTCCACAGCAGTTAAGTCTGCCCATTGTCCAAACACCTGTGCCAAAATGACACACCACAGCACGGATTTGTGCACACGTTAATCTATTGGAGAAGAAGAAGTCATATCACTTGTTATGAGAACAGGATAAGTAACAGTGACACTGTGTTTTATCAGGAGCAGAACAAAGAAGGGGAGGTGAAGTAATCCAGGGTTTCCAGCACTCTTAACTCTGTTTCAGTTAGCTAGAGGTATCTTATTTTGGGAACATGCATTTTAAGTGGTTTATGTATGTGTACGCACACACACACATCTGGACTTGCATGTGTTTTTCATTTTGACAGGTAAGAAGCTACTCTTAGTGTTGAACTACTCACACGCACAACCATCAGGAATTTTAAGTATTCTTTTAGTAATCAAAGCAATTTTTGTTGTTATGTCCATGAAATGCTCATTTATGTGTACCTAGATTGGAATAAATTTCAAAACTTGAACCATATGCTCATCGGTGTTTTAGGAGGTGAATGTGCATGTGCCAGGAGTCTTAGAAAAAAACAAAAAAAAATAGATCACTGCTATTCAGTAACAAGCACTGGAAATAAATATATGACTCTGACTTCAGCTGTAATATCTACTGCTATTCTACACACAGTAATGATGTATAAGCCCTTAGCATGAACCTGATTATACAGAGCTCATTAGTATGTGGATTTTTATATACTTGTGTCAAATAATATCCCCTATATTTGCAAGGTACATCCTCCATAAATCAGAAGAGTAATGAGAACTCTCAACTAAGTGAATGTTCCCTTTTGTACAATTCAAATTTTGATCAGAAAGGAGAGTTTATATATTATAGATATGAAGCTTATTTAAATGGATATTTGCCATTATGTAATCACAGAGGTTGGTTAAAACAGCCCTGTATACATGCTGATTCCATGTCTGGTGCTGGAACCTTGAAATCTGCAGGAGAGAGAAGATAGAAGTATTGTGGGGATAGCAAGAACAAACCAGAAGCTGAATTAACAGAAATGCGCATGGGCACCTCACACACTGCCTTGAACTTTTCAATTTTGATATGGATTTTTCTGTAGGAGTAGCTGATGTTCCTCATCCCAGAGCTAAATACACACCAGGCCTAGGAGCAAGGGAACCTGAAGAAAGAGATCCCATGAGAAGTGAAGGAGCTTCTGTCCCACGACAACAAGGTGAGATGACAGATAAGAAATAGCAACCACGATATTCAACAGCACTTCATATTCTGAGTAGATATTCTGAGCCTTCAAATCCTGTGCAAAATATTTTGAGGAGTCCAAATACGCCCTCAACTATGCAGGGTAAGAAATCCTGGAAAACATAGTTCCAGCCTAGCCAAGTTGACACAATACAAATCCATACCTGTACTTCATTTTTAAGAAAAAGAGACAAATAATGTAAAAAAAAGTTTATATAATTATAATTTAGTTTCTTTCTTTTTAGATCAGTAAATATTTGGATCACTATATTCAGATAGTTTCTTATCTTAAGTTCTGGAGAATTTTAAGTTCAGAAGATATTTGTGTCATAAGTGACTCGAAGGTCATCTACTACACTTATGTGATTCTTCAATATCCACTATGATACAATGATGACATCATCACCCAACCCCTGCTTAAGCACTACTAGTAAGTGGTAAACACATTATCTCTTTTATGGACTAAGATAATACTGTAATATTTTTTTTTACTTTCAACATATGCCCATCACTTTTTATCTCCCACTTTTAAGCCTACTTAAGCCCTTTGCAGTCTTAAAACACAAATAAGCTTCTTTCTGTTCCACAGAAAATCTTTTCAAATGTTTTAAAAGTTTTTAGAACTCTTCATATCTCTATTGGAAGCATCCACAATTTCTTGAAATAGTTTTATATCACTTGGCTTAGAATATGTAGCCATCATCATAGGGTCAAGTGTTCTTATTTTCACTGCCTTTCACAATTTTTATAAATATGTCCTTTGAGGCTCCAGTTCCTAAGGCATCCCTGATCAAAACAGAAAAAATATAAGTTGTTTGTCTTTCTATTTATCAATTTAGTGGATATCACACTAAGTCATGCTTACAGTGTTACGATCATTTTAGAGAGGAAGGCAATGCGATACAACAAAAAATGTAGATTTTAGAGTAAAACATCTTAGCTGAAATACTGTTTTGAAACTCACTGGTTCTGTGTTCTTAAATAAATCACTAACTTACCAGTCTCTATTTCTTTAACTTGTGAATAATCTTACCTAGTGACCAGGAGTATTGTGAAAAATAAATAAGACCAAGCATAAATGCACCTGGCACAGCCCTTTGAACATGCCCAACTTCTGGAGCAATTATACATTAACAGTAACACATAGACAAATGAAACACATTAGAGAAGGACCCACCCCATTAAAACAAATAATTTTACATAAGCAAGACTTGTCCTTTTCTGGACCAAAACTTGATTCTATGTTATTCACATTGAGAAATATATTTCTAAATTATATTCTGATTTGTTAAAAAAAAGTATTTACTAAACACCTATGACATTGTCACACTCCATAAATCAAGAGCTGTAAATACAGCAGAAAACGGGAAAACAGTATATCCTTAACTTTGCAAAGCCTATGACCTACTGACCAAACTGTTGTGAGGTGGCGGGGGGCGGGGGTGTGTGTGTGAAATGCTACAAGCAATAAACAAGTTAACAATTATATAAGGAAATGTAGGATGTGATAAGTGTTATAGAGAAATCAAAATAGGGTAATGTGAAATGGGAGCTAGACAGTAAAAATTGTAAATCTGTCTTAGAAATAATACCCAGCCAAAGAAGACCATTTATGGGACGTGATAATTGAGTGGAACCTGAAGAATTGAAAGCAGCAGTCTAAGAAAAAGTAGCATAAGCTAGAGGACAATAAGGACTAGATAATTTAGGGCCTTGTAGGTTGTGTTAAGTAATAAAAATAGTCAACTGATCTTTCACAAAGAAGCAAGGGAAACACAATGGAGCAAAACAGTCTTCAACAAATGATGCTGTAATAACTGGATGCCCACTTGCAAATAAATTAATCTAGACAAAGGCATTATAACTTTTACAATAATTAACTCAAAATGGATCACATATCTAAGTACAAAACACAGAATCATAAAACTCCTAGATGATAATGTAGGGAAAAAAAAAACTTACACGGCCTTGGATTTGGTGATGACCTTTTAGACACAATATCAAAGGAATGAGACAAGAAAGAAATAATTGATAAGATGAACTTTATTAATAGTGAAATTTTACACTCTGCAAGAGACAATGTCAAGAGAATGGGGGACATAACCATAAATTGGGAACAAGTATTTGCAAAAGACACAACTTTTAAAGGTCTGTTATTCAAAATATACAAAATGTCTTAAAACTCAAAAATAGAAAACAAACCCCATTAAAAATGGGCCAAAGAATTTAACAAATACCTCATCATAAATATATAGATAGATGATAGATAGATAGTAAATAAGCATATCAAAAGATGCTCCACATCATGCCATCAAGGAAATTAAAATTAAAACAACAAAGAGATACCACTGCACACCTATTAAAATTGCCAAAACCTGGAACACTGACAACACCAAATACTGGTGAGGATGTGGGGCACCAAGAATTTTCATTCACTGCTGGTTGAAATGCAAAATGTTACAATTTTTACAACTGTCTTTTAAAGACAGTTGGGCAGTTTCTTTTAAAACTGAACTAACAATTACTATAGGATGCAGCAATCATGTTCCTTGGTATTTATCAAAAGTGCTGAAAAGTGATGTCCACACTACAACCTGTGCATGGACGTTTATAGCAGCTTTATCCATAATTGTCAAAACTTGGAAGCAATCAAGATATCCTGCAGTGGGTAAATAAATAAACAAAACCTGGTACATCCAGGCAGTGGAGTATTACTCAGTGCTTAAAAGAAATGAGCTATATCAAGTCATGAAAAGACATGGAGGAAATGTAAACATATATTGCTAACTGAAAGAAGAAAGTCTATATACTATACGATTCCAAAAATAAGGCATGCTGGAAAAGTCAAGACTATAGAGAAAGTATAAAGTTCAGTGATTGCCAGGTGTTGAGGATGGAAAGAAGAATAAATGTACAACACACAGAGGATATTTAGGGCAGTAAAAATGTTCCGTATGATACCATAATTATGGATACATATTATTTATTATATATTATACATGTGCCCAAATCCATAAAATGTACAACACCAAGAGTGAGCCATAATGTAAACTATAGACTTATATAGTAATTATGATGTATTAATATAGGTTTATCAATTGTAACAAATGCACCATTCTGGTGAATGATGTTGATAATGAGGAAGGCTACACATATGTGGGAACTGGGAGCATATGGGAAACCTATGTAACTTCCCCTCAATTTTTCTATGAATCTAAAGCTGATATAAAAATAAAGTCTTAATAACAATGATAAAAAATAAAAGAAAGTCTCTTGTGTTTTTGAAAGGTCATTGTAATTGCTCTAGAGGAAGAGTGAAAAGAGGAATGACAATGAGATGCATCTGAAGTAGTCAAAGGAAAGATACAAGTATAATGATGGCTTGAGCTTAGGTGTTGATAGTAGATATGGAGAAAGACCGAATGGGTTCGGGTATATTTTAGAGGTTGAGTGAATAAACTTTGGCAATAGAAAATGTGTTTAGGAGGAGTGAGAAGAGAGAAGAGTATAAGGCAATATCCGAAGCCCTCAAGAAACAGTAATACCCTATCAGCCGTGCCTTAAAATACTAAGCACACATATGGGACAAAAATGTAACAACTCTTCAGTGAATGAAGAATGTATGCATTCATTTAAACTACATATTTCAATTCTCAGACCATTTTCTTTCTCATTTTTGGCTGATGTTAATAAGTTGTGTGAGGAGACCTTTATTATACTTGGTTTTTTAAGTGAAAAGGATTAGAAAAACATGTGATTTCTAAAGAAATATTGGATGCCACCTTTGAAATTTCATTAGAGTCATCCTCTATATTTTATGTGGTTTATGCATTGACAATATTCAGTGAGCTAAGAATTAAAATTTAGGCTGAGATTCAGTTTTGCTGGACAAAGAGATGGCAACAACAAATTGTATATTGTTAGGAACTTTCCTTAACATTGTAACTCACTTTACTTGTCTTAATAAAGGGAATAAATAATACTGCTGTATCTGATAGGCTTTCTCTAAAAAATAACCAATAAAAATGATAATTGAATGCAGCATACAATATAACAAAATGGATAAAATCATTCTGCAAATGAACATGAATAACAAGAAATAACCGCTTACATTTTATTTTATTTTATGTTTTGGTAAATGGGTTGATTTTCAACAGTTGAACCATTGCTTTTTCTTTGAGTATTTCTCTTTACACTCCTATTCTGTAAAAGAATAATTTCTCTGTATATCATAGGCTGGGAGTAGTTTTTCCTTGTCTGATATTCTAATGGCTGAGCTCTGATGAAAACTTCTTGAGGCACTCTGTGTTCACATTTGTACACCAGGGATTCTTTCTTTCTAGTGTCCTTTCTTGTGATGTATGGTGAAAAGAACTTTCTTTTTTACACCAAAGCAATGAATAAAATAATGAAAATAACAACTATTTGTATTATCATTTTCAATATCACTCTAGCAATTACCATTCAATGATTAATTGTGGTGTTCTCAGCACCATCATACATGTTGATTAAGTTAGATTTCAATAATGGCCTATTAAATCAGCATGAAAAAGCATAACAAAATAGAAGCACAAGCATGAATACACAGAACAGACAGGCACCTGTCAGAGGGAAGGGGAGTGGAAGGACTAGGTGAAAGAAAGTAAAAGAATTAGCCAAAAAACATATATACATAACACATAGATGTAGAAAACAGTGGGGTGATAGCCAGAGGTAAAGTGTGTGGGGACTAGGTGTAGGAAGGCAAAAGTGGGGAATTAGGGACAAAAAGAGACTTTGCTTGGGGTAACAGACACATGATGCCATGTGCAGATGATGTTTTATTGAGTTGTACCCTTGAAAAATGTATGTATGGTTTTGCAAACCAATGTCAGTACAATAAATTAATTTTTTTAAAAAGGCATATCTTCATTTATCCAGGTAATAAAACCATGACTTAGTGAGATCATATAACTCAGTTACAAAATAAAAGTGCTGAGATTCAAATATAGGTGTGTTGAATAATAAAATATACTTTTTTAATAATCTCCAGAGATTTTAAGATATAAATTCTCTAAACATTAACTCTTTAATAAAAAAATAGATCTCATTAATTAATGATGATATAAGAATGCAAAGAGTGCATTTAAAAAAATCCCAAAGTTTTGTGGTAAAAGTTTCCTGTAACATCTGTTTTAGAAGTTCTCAGAGTGGTATCACATAAAACAGTGGTGTTCTGGTTACAGTACAAATGCATTGTACTCCTAATCAAATAGCAAAGATGTTTTTCTAATCCACATATTTCCCCATATTTCAGTATTTACAATTCCAGTGGATGATCAACTTCTTTTGGTCTTTTTATACCTTAGTCATTCTTCTTCATTTTCTATGCTGCAGATTAATTTTTATAAAGAAAAATAGATTTGACCACAGATTACCGCAAATAGCCTCAACAATTTTGATAAAGAAAAACAAAGTAGGAGGGATCATAACCCGGTATCGAAGTGTAATAATGCCACTGTAATCAAAATAGTCTGGTACTGGCATAAGAATAAACACATAGATCAATGGAACAGAACTGAGAACACAGAAATCAAACCAAGACTCTATGGTCAACCAATATTTGAGAAAGGGGACAAGAGTATAAAATGTAGTAAAAATGGCCTCTTCAATAAACGGTATTGGGAGATCTGGACAGGTACATGCAAAAAAATAAAATAAAACTCGACCAGCAACTTACACCGTACACCAGAATAAACTCAGGATGGATAAAAGACTTAAATATAAGTTGTGACACCATAAAAATCTTTGAGGAAACATAGGCAGAAAAATTTCAGATATCTCATAAAGCAATATTGTTGACAATATATCTCTTAAGGCAAGGGATATAAAGGGAGGAATAAACAAATGGGACTACATCAAATTAAACAGCTTTTGTACAGCTAAAGAAAACATCAGCAAAATGAAAAGGGAAGCAACTGTATAGGAAAATATTTTTGCCAATGATACCTCAGACAAGGGTTTGATCTCCAAAATACAGAGAGAACTCACATGACTTCACACAAGGAGGACAGACAATCCAATAAAAAGTGGACAAAGGACCTGAACAGACACTTCTGCAAGGAGGACATACGCAGGGCCCAGAGACATATGAAAGGATGCTCAGAATCACTAACCATCAGAGAGATGCATACTAAAACCTCAGTGAAATCATATGGTATCTGTCTTTCACCACCTGGCTTATTTCACTTAGCATAATGCCCTCCTGTTCCATCCATGCTGTCGTGAAGAATAGTAGCTCTTTCTCTCTTTCTACTTCATAGTATTCCCTGTGTATATGATCTCACCCATAAGTGGAACCTAATCAACAAAATAAACAAGTAATCAAAATATAACCAGCAACATTGAAATAAAAGACTGACAGTAACCAGAGGGGAGGAGGGAAGGCGATAACAGCGGAAAAGGAAGTGAAGGGTCATCAAGGAACATACATAAAGAACCATCGACAAAGCCAAATAGGGGAAGGATTTAGGGTGGGAGGTGGGGAGGGGTGGAGCTGGGGAAAGTGGCAATGGGAAAATGTTGACATGGGGATGATGGGATGGGGTGCAGGACAAAGGGGATAAAGGGGAGAAAAAGAGACAACTGTAATAACATAATCAATAAAAAAAAAAACACCCCACAATGAGATACCACTTCACACCAGTCAGAATGGTCATTATTAACAAATCAACGAAGAAGTGCTGGTGAGACTGTGGAGAAAAGGGAACCCTAGTGCACTATCAGTGGGAATGCAGACTGGTGTGCATTCCCATTTCAATGTACTATGGAAAACAGTATGAGGTTTCCTCAAAAAAAACTAAAAATGGAACTGCTTTTTGATCCAGTGATCCCACCGTTGGGATTAAACACTAAGAATCTTGAAGCACCAGTTCAATCAAACTTATGCACTTCAATATTCATAGCAGCATTTTTTACAAGAACCGAGTGCTGAAAACAGCCTAAGTGCCCATCAGTAAGTGTGTGGATCAAAACACTGTAGTGTATTTACACAATGGAATACTATACAACAGAAAGAAAGAAGGAGCTCCTGTCCTTCGGGACAGGATGGATGGAACTGGAGAGTATTGTGCTAAGCAAAATTAGCTAGGTGGTGAAAGACAAATACTGTATGGTCTCACCTATACATGGAATCTAATGAATAAAACAAACAATGTTGTAAAATAGAATCAGGGACAAAGAAATAACAAACTGACAGTGACCAGAGGGGAGAGGAGAGGGGGACAATGGGGGAAAGAAGGCAGAAAGTTCCAGTCAAGGAACATGTATAAAGAACCCACAGTCATTGACAACAAGATGGGGATTGACTATGGGAGTGGTGGGTGGGTGGGGCAGGAGAGAGCAAAAGGGGAAAAATTGGGATAGCTGTAATTGAACAACAATCGAAAAATAGATTTGATTATATCAATCTCTTGCTTAAAATCCAGCAGTAACTTTCCATTGCTTTCGGGATGAAATACACAATCCTAACTTACTACTCTACAAACCAAATTTTGCATTCCTCTTCTCTTGCTCTGTTGTGTACTCTCACTGGCCTTCTCTTACATTTTAAAATCAACCATGCTTCTCACAACCCCAGGGACTTCATACATACTGTTTTCTCTCCCTAAAATACCTTATTACTCCTTTGTTTGATTAACACCTACCAATCCTTCATGTTTCAACTTTAACACTCCTTTCCTTGATGCTTAAATGCCTCCTCCAGGCTATCTTAATTTATATCACTCAACATGATTGTAGCCTAACAATTTACAGTTAATTAGTTTTGAGTCTCTCTTCCATGTTATACCCTAAGATCCGTGAGAATGGGGAACACTAATTCACACTTATCATTCATGTGTATCTTTTTATTCCCAGTGTTTATCACATGCATGAAACATAGTAATTATTCAGTAAACATTTATTGAATGAATAAATGAGATTCAGAAAATAGACCAGAAAAGATCAGCTCTATCTAATTTACAATCTTCCATGGAACTTCTTTTGTATGTGTATATATTAGGCAAAAGAGCACACTATATCTGAAAGCAGGAAAGAGAAATAACTAATAAAAGGAGTGATTGCCAGTGTATTTTGTATAACTGCTTAACATAAATCATCCACATGAGTAATGAAGATGTATTTGGAAATTCTTAAGTATAAACATACTTTTACACACATTATATTTTTAATAGGGTTTCAAACTCAGCAGAAATGCTTCAATGTATTAAAAGTAATGAATAGAGAGATCAGCAAGATGGCAGAAGAGTGAATAGAAGCCCCACTGACCTCCTTCCAGGACCAATCTGGAATTAAAACTACATTGTGAAGAAATCACCCAGAACAAACAACTGGACAGTAGCAAGAGAGACGCCTTATAACCTTGGACACACAGAAGAATCCGTTTCACCACAACCTGACTGGTAAGAAGTGTGGTGGAAACACAAGAAGACTGGCTGGGCACCCTCAGCTGGTAGTTCCAGAGGGATATTTAAGCAGCCAGTTAGATCCCGCTGAGAAGGGCGGGGTCTAAACCACAAACAGTGATCCCCATCCTATAGCAGGAGAACCCCAAAAGTACACAGATAACAGCTAGCTTTGAAAAGTGACAGGACTGCTCTCTGCCAGAGATGGGTGGCTGGAGACTGAAAGAGCCTTTTAAAGGGCCAACACATAATTTTAATTTGCAGCCACTTATCCTAGGCTCTGGCAAAGGCAGGGGCAGAGTGGGCTAGAGACGCCTGAGGAGAGATTGGGGACGGAGGCTTTGGAGAGAGAACTGAGAGAAGAGCCACTGGGATCCCAGTGCTGAGTCATCCCCCACGTGGCAGCAGCCATCTTGCTCAGGCAGACCACTCCCCTGTGAGCAGCAGCAGCCTGAGGCGAAACAATAGCCCCACCTCTAGGAGAGATTCTGTCCTGCCTCAATGGTTCTTAAGCCTGACTGCTGAGTGTAGAGTGTCTAGAATAACAACTGAAGGAGACAGCCACAGACAGTAGATCCCAGGAAGTCTCCAACAGACTACCTAAGGTCAGACAGGGTCAGCATCTGACACCACCACAGGCAGACCCAGAAAGAAAAAACAGTGCTAAATACTAGAGGTTACTGGGACAAAATCCACTGTGGTTTTCTCCATGATTTGTGATATTTTCTTTATCACATAGCTTTTTAACATTCATTTCTTGTCCATCAAGTTTGTGCATATTAAGTCACTAGATTTTATATTATGGTTTATTTCTCTCCTTTCTTATAATAGTCTTAATCTCTCTACAGCCTTATTAATACTGGTTCGTTTGCTGTTGATATTGGGATTGCAGAGGGGAGTTATTTTTGCAGACATGGTTTTTTTTTTTTCCTGGGTTTCATGGTTTCGTTCTGGGAATACCTGCACAACAACACAGAAGACATGGTGAGCAGAGTGATCCCCAGGCAATCAACTGGAGGAAAGGACCAACCAAAGAATGGCCATACAACTATCAATACCCAATTACTTCCAGAGAGTCAACATAAATGGCATGAAAGGCATCCCAGGAGCATTGAAATCAAGAGATCAAGGACACTGCACCACTGAATCTTACAGGTCTCCTACCATAGAATTTCACACCACAAAGTCAGGTAGTCAAAACAGATCAAGTAAAGAAGCAGAAGCAAAAAAGGAGAGCCTCACAAATAATGGGAAGGTAAAGAATCAAGCCCCAGTCTAAAGGAAACGGGAAATCCTCAGAAAAAGTGCTAAATGAAATAGAGGCAAGTAAACTCTCAGATATTGAGTTAAAAACAATGCTTATGAGGCAGCTCAATGAACTCAGTGAGAATTACCAAAAACTACAGGGAAACTACAAGGAACTTTCTGCAAATGATATCAGCATGGAAAAGGACATAGAAACTATCAATAAGAGCCAAGAGGAAATGAAGAATACAATTCATGAATTGAAGAACACAGTAGAAGGAATCAAAAGCAGGCTAGGTGAAGGAGAGGATCAAATCAGCAAGCTGGAGGATATGGTGGAAAAAAACTCCCAGAAAGAGCAATAAAATGATAAAAGGCTCAAAAAGAACAAGAAATACAGGACAACATGAAACATAATAATATCCATATAATAGGAATACAAGAAGGAGAAGATGAGAGCAAGGGATAGAAAACCTATTTGAAAAGCAATGATGGGAAACTTCTCTAATTTGAGGAGAGAAAAGGTCATGCTAGTCCAGGAAGCACAGAGGGTCCCAATCAAGAGGAACCCGAAGAGGCCCACTCCAAGACACATCATAATTAAAATGGCAAATTTCAAAGACAGGTAGAGGATCTTAATGACAGCAAGGGAGAAATAGGAAGTAACATACAAGGGAGCCCCAATAAGGCTAGCAGCTGACTTCTTAACAGAAACACTACAAGCCAGAAGGGAATGGCAAGAAATATTCCAAGAAATGAAAAGCAAAGGCCTTCAAACAAGACTACTCTACCCAGCAAGGCTCTCAAAATGGAAAGCAAAATAAGGAGTTTCCCACATAAAAGAAGGCTGAAAGAATACACCTCCACCAAACCAGCATTGCAAGATATGCTAAAGGGGCTGCTTTAAGAAAATGAAGAAAAAAAGTGAGAGAGGGAAGAACAGAGGTACAGAGGGAAAAATTAATAATTCTCTATCAATAATAACCTTAAATATAAGTGGATTAAATGTTCCAATCAAAAGACATAGGGTAGATGAATGAATAAGAAAACATGACCCTGATGTATGCTGCCTCCAAGAGACCCACCTCAGAACAAAAGACCTACGCAGACCAAAAGTAAAGGACTGGAAAAAAATATTCCTACCTAAAGGACAGGGAAAAAAAGCATGGGTAGCAATACTTATATAGAACAAACTAGACTTCAAAACAGAGACCATAAAAAGAGATACAGAAGTACACTTCATAATTCTCAAAGGAAGAATCCATCAGGAAGACATAAACATTGTAAACTTATATGCACCCTACATAGGAGAACCCTACATAGGAGCACCCAAATATATAAGGAAAATCCTGGATGACTTCAAGAAAGATATAGACATCCACACAATTATACTAGGGAATTTTAATATCCCGCTGTCAACAATGGCTAGGTCTTCCAAGCAAAATATGAACAAGGATACTGTGGCAGTGAATGATGCATTTGATCAGAGGGACTTAACTGATGTATATAGAACCTTTCATCCCAAAGAAGCAAACTACACATTCTTCTCAAATGCACATGGAACGTTTTCAAAGATAGACCACATGATAGAACACAAAACAAACCTCAACAAATTCAAGAAAATTGTAATCATAACAAGCACTTTCTCGGACCACAAAGGCTTGAAACCAGAAACTGACCTCAAGGAAAAAAAAAAACTAAAAAACATTCAAACTCATGGAGACTGAATATCATGCTATTAAACAATGAATGTTCAATAATGGGATCAAAGAAAAAATCAAAAAGTTTCCGGAAACATATTAAAAGGAACACACAACAACCCAAAACCTATGGAACACAGTGAAAGCAGTCCTTAGAGGGAAACTCATAGCATTATAGGCCTACTTCATGAAGCAAGAATGGAGTTGGATGACGAGGCAAAATTGTTTATTGCATTATTCCTCATATTTTTGTATACATTTCAAATTTTCTAAAATAAAATTTAAAAAAAAGAAAATGAAGTTACAAACTAAAAAAACAGGGAGATAAACATTGCAAAACATAAATTAAATAAAGGATTTGTATCCTGAATTTATTTTTAAAAAAGAAGCAAGAAAAATATCAAATAATTTAATCAGACAGCTAAAAGAACTAGAAAAAGAATAGCAGCCCAGAGTGAGAGTGAGTATAAGGAATAAAATAATCAAGATCAGAGCACAAATAAATGACACAGAGACAAAAAAAGATGATTTATGGAGCTTTTCTTTGAAAAGATAAACAAAATTGATGAAACTTTAAACAGACTCGACTCATCAGTAAAAGCGAGAGGATCCAGATAAATAAAAGCAGAAATGAAAGAGGAGAAGTAACAATTGATACCACAGAAATACAAAGGATTGTAAGAAAATACTATCAACAACTATATGCCAACAAATTGGACAACCTGGGTAAAGTTGATAAATTCCAGGAAACATACAATTTTCCAAAACTGATACAGGAAAAATCAGAAAATCAAAATAAGCCGATTAAAAATGATGAAATTGAAAAGGTAATTTAAAAAAATACCTCCATTCAAACCAAAGTCCTAGAATGGATGACTTCACAGGAGAATTTTACCAAATATTCAAAGAAGAACTAACTCCCATCCTTCTCAAATTATTTTTTAAAAATTCAAGAGGAAGGAAGATTCCTAGGCTCTTTTAATGAGGTCAAGATTATACTAATTTTGAAACCAGAAAAAGAGAAAATTATAGGTCAGTATCCCTGATGAATGTAGATATTAAAATCCTCAACAAAATATTAGTAAACTGGATCCAGCAATACATTAAAAAGATCATACACTGTAACCAAGTGGGATTATTCCTGGGATGCAAGGCTGATATAATATTGGCAAATAAAAAAAAAGTGACACATCGCATTAACCAAATGAAGGATAAAAATTATATGATCATATCAATAGATGCAGAAACAGCATTTGATAAAATCCAGCACCCATTTCTGATAAAAACTCTCAGTGAAGTCAGAAAAAAGGGATCATACTTCAACAAAATAAAGGTCATAAATGACAAACCCAGAGCCAACCTCACTCAATGGGCAAAGAAATTAAACTTTTTCCCCTAACAATACATGGATGTCTCTTTTCATCACTCTTATTCAATATAGTACTGGAAGTCCTAGCCAGAGCAATCAGACAAGAAGAAGAAATAAAGGCATACAAATTGGAAAGGAAAAACTAAAGCTGTCTTTATCTGCAGATGGAATGATAGTGTACATAGAAAACCTTAAACACTAAACTGAAAAATGACTAGATGTAATAAATAAAGTCAGCAAAGTAGAAGGGTTCAAAATTAATATTAAGAAATTAGTAACATTTGTATACACCTGTAATGAACTATCAGAGAAATTTAGAAAACAATCCCATTTACTACTGCAACAACAACAATAATAAGATACTTAGGAATAAATTTACCCAAACATGTAAAAGACTTGGATTCAAAAAATTATAAGGTACTGAAGAGATCCCTGGCTGGTATGGCTCAGTGGATTGGGTACTGACCTGTGAACTGAAAGGTCATCAGTTCAATTTCCAGTCAGGGCAAGAGATAAATGATCGATGTTTCTCTCTCATATTGATTGATGTTTCTCTCCTCTTTATCCTTCCCTTCCTGTCTCTCTAAAAACAAATAGACTCTTAGAGAAAAAGAAACTTTAAAAAAGATACCAAAGAAATTGAGGAAGATACAATAACTGGATGTATGTCATATGTTCATGGAGTAGAAGAATAAACATCAATAAAATGTCCATTCTACCAAAAGCAGTGTATAGATTAAGCACAGTTCTTATTAAAATGCCAATAGAGTATTTAACAGATGTAGAACAAATAACCAAAAAATGTATATGGAACCAAAATAAGACCTCAAATAGCCTCAGAAATATTGATAAAGAAAAACAATGTTGGAGGTATCACACTACCTGGTACCAAATTATACGAGTCCATTGTAATTAATATAGCCTGGTTCTAGCACAATAATAGGCATATAAGTTAATGGAATAGAACAGAGAGCCTAGAAATAAACCTATAAACTATACGGTAAATTAGTATTTGGCAAAGAAGGCAGGAGCATACAATGGAGAAATAACAGTCTCTTTAATAAATGATATTGGAAAAATTGGAATGGTACATGAAAAAATAAACCTAGACCCCCAACTTACACCATATACAAGAATAAGCTCAAAATGGATAAAAGATTTAAATATAAGTAACAAAACCATAAAAATCACAGAAGAGAACTTGGGCCATAAAATCTCAGACACTTCTTGCAGTAATATTTTTGCCACTATATCTCCTAGGGCAAGGGAAACAAAAGGAAAAATAAACAAATGTAACTACATCAAACTAAAAAGTTTTTGAACAGCAAAAGAAACCACCAACAAAATGAAAAAAGAACCCACTGAATGGAAGAACATATTTCACATCGATGCATTTGATAGGGGGTTAATTTCCAAATATATGTAATGATCTTGTACAACCCAACATCAGGAAGACAAACAACCCAATTAAAAATGCATAACGGGTCTACATAGACACTTCTTCAAAGAGAATTAACAGACAGCCAATGCACATATGAAAAACTGCTCATCACTAATCATCAGAGATATGCAAATTAAAACCACAATGAGATATCACCTTAAACTTGCCAGAATGCCTATCATTAATAAATCAACAAACAAATGCTTATGATAATGTGGAGTAAAGGGACCCCTTGTGCATTGCTGGTTGGAAGGCAGTCTAGTGTGGCCAGTGTTGAAAACAGTAATGGATTTTCCCCAAAAATTAAAAGTGGAACTGCCTTTTACCCAGCACTCCTGCTTCTGGGAATATATCCAAGAAACCAAAACACTAATTAAGAAGAATATATGCATGTCTATGTTTATTGTGGCATTATTTACAATAGCCTATATTTGGAAGCAGCCAAAGTGCCCATCAGTAGATGAATGAATAAAAAAGCTGCAGTATATTTACACAATGGACTACTGTTTGACAATAAAAAAGGATATCTTACCTTTTACTACAGCTTTGATGGAGCTGGAGATTATTATGCTAAGTGAAATAAGCTACTCAGAGTAAGACAAATACCATATGATTGCACTTATATGTGAAATCAATGAACAAAATAAACTGACAAACAAATAGAAACGGAGGCATGGATACATGGAACAGACTAACAACTGTCCCAAGGGTTGGGGTTGGGAGACTAGATGAGACAATGTAAAGGGATTAAGATTATACACACACACACACACACACATAGATACAGACAACTGTGTGGTGATAGCCAGAGGTAAAATGCTTTGGGTGGTAGATGGGGCAAAGTGGAGAGATAGGGAAGGAAAGGGGCTTTGCTTGGGGCCATGGGTTCATGATGTAATGTGCAGATGATGTTTAACTGAGTTATACACTTGAAACCTGTATGGTTTTGCAAACCAATGTAAACCCAATAAATTCAATTAAAAATTAAATTATATTAAATATTTTAATTATCAAAAATAAAGTGTTTTCATATTTAAAAAGAATTCAGAATCATCCTAGAACTTACGAGAATTTAATATACAGCAGTGGGCAAAAGTAGGTTTACAGTTGTTTGTTTGGAATATAATACAATAATATATAACAATTCAAGAATAAACTCTGTGCTTCACATAAAACTGTAAATCTACTTTTTTCTACCCCTGTAATATATAGATAGTATTTTGATTGAGCAATAAACAAATGTTTTATTTAATGCCTGGTATAAGCTGAACTGGCTTGTTCTATGTAAGAATATAAATTAAAACTCTATTCTCAAATATATCAAAATAAAAACGTGTAAAGACTTAACGTAAAATAAACAAAATCTTCAAATATGTATGAGACTAAATATGTAATCTAGAAATAGATAAGTTCTTTACCGAGATAAGTAACACATATAAAGTCTGTAAAAGAATACAGAATACACTTCAATTTATGAAATATTAATAATTTTTCTAAGGCAAAAATGCATTAAAAAAGTCAATACACAAAAATAAATTTAATGTAGGAGACAAGTGAAGGTGCAATATCTATACAAGTGCTTCTCAAAACTTAAGGAGCATTACCTAGGGATCTTATTAAAATGTGGATTCTGATGCAGTAGGTTGGAGGTGGGTATTTTCAACCAATATATAAGTGATTCTGATAATGAAGCTCTAAGGAAATTTTTCCAGAGAAAAATAAGCATCCCTATGGGAAAAAATACACAAAGAGCATGAAAAGGCAATTTTAAAAGGAAAAGTCAAATGATCAACACATTTGAAAAGATGCAAAAAATCACTAACGGTGAAATACATATAACAATGTGATGTTAGCTTCATGCATTATTTTTTATTTGAAAACAAAGAAAAAGAAAAACCCTCTGTAATGGAAGGCATATGGAGGAAAAAATTACTTTCAGTCAATGCAGGGTTTAAATATGAATTATTAGAGCCCTTTAGAAAAATAATTTAATAAATCTAATACATTTTAAAATATAAATCTCCTTCAAGGTCACAGACCCAGTACTGGAAATTTAACTCATGGTAATAAAAATAGTATGAAAGAATATATACACATGTATGTTACAGCATTGTTTGTGGAGAGAAATAATCAGAAAAAAAATGCTTATATTTTTATGTTATTAGTTAAATAAACTATGAAACAGCCATAACTTATAATGTTATATAACCATCAAGAGACTGATTTAGAGCTATACCAGTTGAGATGGACTAATTTCCACAAGTTATTATTGAATAAGAAAAACAAGAGGGGAATCTAACAAGAACAAAACCCACTATATACATATGTACTTATTAAGATGTTAACTCAAGAATTAGTTCCTACAAACATATAGTGTTTTTAGTAATAGGTAAAATAATAAGGAAACAAATAATGTCCATCTGTTTTAATGCTTGTGATTCACCTTTTCACAGACTAAAATGATTGCTTTCACTATGGTTAAAATTTGGAGATAAGCAACCCAGGGAAGGCAAGTAAAATAGAAAATATGATTGCATCCTCAAAAATCTATCCAACAAGAAAATTGCCATGCTATTGATGTAAAATTGTATTTGAAAGGGTATGTGTGTGCACACACATTAAAACATTAGGGAAAATAATACAACTGTATCTATTGACCTGTAGATATCAACAAGTTATATTGTTAAATTAAATGAGAAAGTTGCAGAGTTATGTGTATATGTGTAGCATCTTTGTATTTCTAAAAAAAAGAGTATATATATATATGAACAAGGGTGAAAGATAAAAGCTAGGCTGTTAATGTCAGCTGTCAGTTACCTCAGGGAGAAAGTCAGTGGGAAGAAGTAATGGGAGAATAATTTCTCATAACAATGAAAACATAACATGCTACATTTTATAAAATGGGTTATGTATTTATTGTAATGAGAAATTTGGCTATTTAAATACATTCTATACAAGTATTTGTAAGACAGTTAATGATCCACTAATTTATCATCTTTTAAGATTCTCAACATTCCTACATAGATATGTATCAAATCATAAATTCCGGGAGAAAGATGACGTCCCTATCAAATCTGCTAATTTTAAAATTTTCAAAAATTACTTTTATTGGTTTTATAAAGGTATTTTATTTGCTGATTTTATTTTTCTAAATATAATCCTATAGAACTTTTCTACTAAAGGCTATATCAGATTGAGGAAAGATAGTATAATAGAAGTCAGGAGACCTGGATTCTAATCTTGTCTCTGCCACTCTGTGACTTTTAAAAATCTTATTATAAAGAAAAAAAAAGTCAGGTTAGAAGTATCTGAGATAGCAGAAACATGACACTAAGCAAGTATGTCTAATTCATCATGCTATTAGGTTTTGCTGAACTCAGATGTATTCAAATAATACTTCACAGCCCAAGAATCCCCAACCACATGACCTGTTTGCACAGGAAATGTAATGGAGACAACTGTACTTGAACAACAGTAAAAGGAAAAAAAAAATAAATGTCTTCGCAGATAACTAGTAAATCTTTTCCATCTCTAATTTTCAAGGATTTTCCATTGTTTATTTGCTTTGTTTATTCTCACTGATATGTCATTGTTCCACCCTTTTCCTTCCCTCTCCAAAATCATTGAACAATACACTGAACATTCATGAAATACCTCAAAACAAATAATCTAAATCAGCATCACCAGGGGAAAAGAATCCATATAAGTTTCCAACCACCCTCACCCTGAGTCCCATCCACTCACTTTTTAAATTGCTTTATTACAGCTTTTTGACAATCAAAAAGTTATACATTTTAAACTGCTTTATTAAAGCTTTTTGACTATCAAAAAGCTATACATTTTCAGTGTAGACATCCTGGCTATAGGAGAAACTGCAGCATATGTTGGGAGTTAACTGCCCCCTGGAGAATGTTAACCGAGCCCTGCCAAGTATTGCCATCTAGTTGGGTGCTGTTTCTAACTCTTCAAAAGGCCATTGCCTATTCTATCACACTAGCTGCTTCAGGATGATAGGGTCCATGGTAATCCAGTGAAATCCATAATCATGGACCCATTGCCACACATCTTCACTCTGAAATCAGTTCCTTGATCAAAACTAGTCCTTTGTGGAATATTGTGTTTATTCATGAGTTGCCATCAAGTCCACCTTTGGCAGTTTGTGTAGAACTGCATGCAGGGAAGGTAAGTTTGTATACAGAGTGCCTGTTTTAGTAAAAATAAGCACTGCCCCTTCCATGATAGAAGTGGTCCAATACAATTAACCTGTCATCATGTAGCCATCTGATCACCCCAGGGAATGATTCATATTGGAAACAGTGTGGATCCCTGCTGCTGGCACATTGGGAACTTAGCAAAGGCTGTAGTCAAGTTCACCTTGGTGAGTTGAAGTCCATGTTACTGAGTGCATGCATAACTTGCATCCTTGCCATTATGGTCATTATTATGAATCCATTGTGTAATGTCCAGAGATGCTGCAAAAAGAATCTGAGTGCTATTCTCAGAGTGTGTCATCCTATTCTCTTAATTATTAAAATCTTCTGTTGGAGTCATCCATTAATAACGTTTACATGGGACACAAATATACTGGGTTGGCCAAAAAGTTTGTATGATTGTTTTCCATAAAATAAAAGACACGTTTTTCATTTTCACCAATAATTTTATTTGATTTGGATATTTTGAGTGTGTCAGCTATCGCCCACCTGGTATAATGTTGAATGTTCTCAGTTAATGTCTCAATTTGATCATTATCAACTTCAGCTGGTCTATTTGACCAAGGAGCATTTTCCAGTGAGAAATCTCCAACACAAAACTTCACAAACCATTTTTGACATGTTTGATCCTTCTCCATACACTACACAAGAAAAAAATTTTTTTGCATTTCAGTTGTGTTTTTGCCTTTCTTTTGAGTCTCCTAGAATTAGTATTAGTTTAGAAACAGAATCCATTAATCCTCTGAAAATCTGATTATTTCCTGTTCTTTAATGCACAATCACCCTGGTAAAAAGCTATAGATCCCATTGGGAAAATCTTGGAGAAAAAATTAACAGTATACATTTTGGTAGTGTACTGCAGTACATCTTGAAGGGGAACAGCTTACCCTTAATTCAAGGGATACTATGTTTTTACACTATCTCAAATCTCAGAATTTATTGAGGGTCCATGAATCTATGTTTTGGTAATCCGTCTTAGAGCCTCACTCACTTGTTCTATAATTCTTCTGCTTATACAGGTAAAAAAATAAATAAATTAGTCGACTGCCTACCTATTTCTCTTCTATAAACTTTTTGAACAACGTGTCAATGCAACAGGCCTCTGTAGGTCAGTTTACTCTTATTACTGTTTTGACTCCAGTCTCAATAAAGTAACTGCACCAACTTGTTTTTGGTAATTACTTGATGCCACTGGCCCCTGCCGCCTCAGGATCCAATCATTCTCATTGCATTTAAAGGTCCTAGTTTAATGACAGCAAGTTCTATAATTTATGACTTATATAAGATAGCAACAAAGTTCTTCAACAACGCTGAGGCTTCTTTCAAAAATGTATTTCATATGGTAGTGGTGAAAGGTGTATCTTCTGAAACTTCCAACGGTGAGTAAGCAGATTTTATATAATAAATCCACTTTTTTTTGATGTCTGGTTTTTCTTTTTGGCATACTTTATTGAGTATGCCATTATAGTTGTCCCATCCCCCCCCGCATATCCCCTCCACCCTGCACCTCATTTCATCATCCCCACACCTCTTAGTCCATGCCTTTGAATACTCTACAGTATACCAAGGAGGTTATGACATTTCAATTTCATTTATTGTAGGCATATTTTTGTCCATATTTCAGCCACTCAACCGAGATGTTAGAAACTTTTATTCCCTTGAGCTCAATACCTTCTTAGTGGGCCCATAATAATAGATTCAGCTTAATACAACTTTATGTTCTTACCACTATTAACACAAAATTTTAATAACCATTCCCACACATATTCTTCAGATTTCTGTCTACATAAATTGTAAAACATCATGCCATTATTTTAGAGTATAGTACACCTCCTCATGGGCCATGCCTTGTATGTTACCTTTCAGGATCTCTGGGGACTTGTGTCTAGTTGTAGGTCTAGTTGCAAAGAGATATTTGAAATAAGTCCTAAAAAGAATATGCAGTGTTTTTTTAAGGTAATTACCTCAACTGAAGTCACTACAAGCTCCTTATGCAAAGGATTATACTACTCAGATAGGGGTGGAAGAGATACTCCAACTGGCTCATCGGAATTTAGGGATTTAATATCCCCAACTACTTTAGCATCTTCCCATAAGTCTCTATTCCAATTTTCAGAATTTCAATGATTCTAAATTAATGGCCTAACTTTAATAGAAGGAATCTTACAAGCTGGGAATTCAAATCATGTCATTCATTTAATTATAGAATGAGATTCAAGATTCCAGACTTGGTTGACAACAATCTCAGAACTGCTACTATAAGAGATAAGGGTATTTTTCAAGGAAGACTGAAAATTTCAGGTCATTTATGTAGAACTTGAGCTGAGTATTAGAAACTTTGACTTATTACACTTAGAATAATACACTCTAAGTCTATCCATGTTGTCACAAAAGTATGATTTCATTATTTTTATGGCTGAGTAATATTCCATTTTATATATGTACCACCACATTTTTGTCTACTCATCTATTGATGAGCACTTGGGTTGTTTCCATAGCTTAACTATTGTAAATAACACTGCAATAAACATAAGAGTACATATATTCTATTGAATTAGTGTTTTGGGTTTCTTTGGATGTGTAACCAGAAGTGAAATAGCTGGGTCATAAGGCAGATCCGTTTTTATTTTCTGAGAAAATTCTATACTGTTTTCCACAGTGACTTCAGCAATCTGCATTCCCACCAACAGTGCACTAGGGTTCCCTTTTCTCCACAGCCTCACCAGTACTTGTTGTTTATTGATTTATTGATGATAGCCATTCTGGCTTGTGTATGATAATATCACATTATGGTTTAATTTTCATTTCTCTGATAATTAGTGATATTGAGTACCTTTCCTATGTCCATTGGCTATCTGTATGTCTTCTTTGAAGAAGTGTCTATTTATATTTTTACCCATTTTGAATTGGATTATTCGTTTCTTATTGAATTTTATGAGTTCTTTATACATTTTGAATATTAACCCGTTATCAGGTGTATCTTTGGCAAATATGTTCTCCCATTCAGTGGATTTTCTTTTTGTCAAAGTTTTCCATTGCTGTGTAAAAACTTTTGAGTTTTATGTAGTCTTATTTCTTTTTTCCCTTACCCAAGGAGATATATCTGCAAAAAATAATGCTAAGAGATACGTTTGAGATTCTGCTGCCTATGGCTCTGTCTAGGAATATTACAGTGTCAAGTCCTACATTTTCATTTAATCCATTTTGTGTTTGTTCTTGTATATGATGTAAGAATGTGGTTTAGTTTCATTTCTTGCATATATTTACCCAATTATCCCAACACCATTTATTGAAGAGATTGTTTTTACCTCATGGTAATTTCTTGCTTTCTTTGTGAAGTATTAATTGACCATAAATGCATGGATTTATTTCTGAACTCTCTCTTCTGTTACATTGATCTGTATTTCAGTTTTTATGCTGGTATCATGCTGTTTTGATTACTACAGTCTTATATCATAGTTTAACATCACATAGTATGATACCTCTCACTTTGTTCTTCTTTTTCAAGATTGCTGTGGCTATTTGAGGTCTTTTGCGGTCCCACATAAATTTTTGGATTATTTGTTCCAGTTCTGTGAAATATGCCATTGATATTTTGATAGAAATTGTGTTGGATTGAAACTATATGTGGCTTTGGGTACTATGGACATTTTAATAAAATTGATCGCTCTTATCCATGAGTATAGTATGTTCCTCCAATTATTTGTATTTTCAATGTCCTTTAATTTTCTGAGTACGGGTCTTTTACATGCTTGAGAAAATTTATTCCTAGGCATTTCTGATAAAATTGTAAAGTGCATTGTTTTCTTAGTTTCTATTTCTGAGAGTTCATTAGTGGTGTACAAAAATACATCTGATTTCTGCATATTTATTTTATACCCTGCTACTTTACTGAATTAATTTATAAGTTCTCAGTTTTTTGATGGAATTTTTAAGCTTCTCTGTATATATTATCATGTAGTTTTAAAATAATTCCATATGATGGAAATTATCTGTGAATCTAAGAACAAAATAAACAATCAAACAAAACAGAAACAGATTCATAGATGCAGAAAACAAACTGACACTTTATAGAGAGGATGGGTGTTGGAGGGATGGGTAAAAATGGTGAAGAAATTAAGAAGTACATACCGGTAGTTACAAAATAGTCACAAGGATGTAAATTTTAGTAAAGGAAATACAGTTAATGATAATGTAATAACTATTCATTGTGCCATGTGAGTACTTGAATTATCAGGAGGATCATTTTGTAAATTATATAATTGTCTAAGCTCTTTGTGATTTTTTTGAAATTGAACTGTAATTGAAAAATAAAATAAAATAAAAAGATTTAAAAAACCTCAGCTCAGCCAGTTTCCACCACTTCTTCCAAAGCCCTCAGGAGCAACAAGTCAATCGTATAGTTGTTAGGATACCAAAATAGCTAGTTGACAAAAATGTTCTAAGTTATCAAATGCAGAGTCAACAGAAATTAACTTTTTGTAGGTATTGGATTAAGATTATATAATGAGGATTTTGGATCAAGATGGTAGAGTGAATGGAAGTCACATTGACTTCCTCCCAGAACCAATCTGGAATTAAAACTAAACTGTGGAGAAATCACCAAAAGAAATAACCGAACAATAGTGAGAGAGAAACCTTATAACCTCAGACAGACAGAAGAATCAGTTTTAGCACAACCTGACTCGTAAGGAGTGCAGTGAAGACATGAGAAGGCTGACACCCTCAGTCAGCAGTGCAAGAGGAATATTTAAATGGCCAGTTGAATCCCCCTGAGAAGAACAGAGTGTAAACCATAAGCAGGGATGTTAGCCTATAGCACCAGAGCCCAAAAAGTACACAGATAACAGCCAGCTTTGAAAAACAGCAGGTTGCTCTTTGCCAGCGATGGGTGACTGGAGACTGAAAGAGCTGTTTAAAGGGCAAATGTATAAATTTTCACTTGCAGCCACTTACCCTGGGCTTCAACAAAGGCAAGGGCAAAGTGGTATAGAGACACCTGAAGAGACACTGAAGATGGAGGCTTTGGAGAGAGAACTGAGAAGGTAGCCTCTCAGATCCTGGTGCTGAATCATCCCTCATAAGAAAGCAGGCATCCAACTCACACAGACCACTTCTCTCTAACAGCAGCAGCAGCCTGAGGGAAAATAACCCCAACCCCAGAAGGGGTTCTGCCCCCCCATAGTGCTTAAGCCTGACTGCTGAGTGCAGAGTACCTAGATTAACTGAAGGAGACAGCCACAGACAGTAGATCCCAGGAAGTCTCCAACAGACTGCCTAAGGTCAGATGGGGTCAACATCTGACACCACCAGAGATGGATCCAGAAAAAAAAAATGGAAACACAGTGGTAAAAACTAGAGGCTACAGTGATGAAATCCACTGTGGTCTTTTCCATTATTTGTGATATTTTCCTTACTATATAGCTTTTTAACATTCATTTCTTGCCCATGAAGTTGGTGCATATTAAGTCACTAGATTTTATACTATAGTTTATTTCTCTCCTTCCTTGTAATAGTCCTAATCTCTTTAAAGCCTTATTAATACTGGTTCATTTGCTGTTGATATTGGGATTGCAGAGGGGAGTTATTTTTATGGACATGGGTTGTTTCCTTGGCTTTGTGATTTTACTCTGGCAGCCAAATAATGGGAAGACAAAGAAACAACCCCCAATCTAAAGGAAAGGAGGAATCCTGAGAAAGACTACTAAATGAAATAGAGGCAAGTAAACTCTGAGATACTGAGTTAAAAACAATGGTTATAGGGAAGCTCAATGAACTCAATGAAGTCAGTGAAAATTACAAAAATCTACAGGGAAACCATGAGGAACTTACTGCAAAGTATATCAGCATTAAAAAAGAACATAGAGCCTATCAACAAGAGCCAAGAGGAAATGAAGAATACAATTTCTGAATTGAAGAGCACAGTAGCACAAATCAAAAGCAGGTTAGATGAAGCAGAGGATTGGATCAGCGAGCTGGAGGACATGGTAGGAAAAAAAAAACAGAAAGAGCAAGAAAATGAAAAAAGGCTGAAAAAGAACAATGAAGGGTTAAGGGAAATGCAGGACAACATGAAACATAATAATATCCATACAATAGGAATACCAGAAGGAGAAGAAGAGAGCAAGGGATAGAAAGCCTGTTTTAAAAAGTAATGATGGGAAACTTCCCTAATTTGAAAGAGAGAAAAAGTCATACATACCCAGGAAACACAGATGGTCCCAATGATGAGGAACCCAAAGAGACATGCTACAAGACACGTCATAATTAAAATGGTAGATATCAAAGACAAGAGAAAATCTTAAGGGCAACAAGGGAGAAACAGGAAGTAAACAGTAAGTAATATACAAGGGAGCCCCAATAAGGCTAGTAGCTGATTTCGCAACAGAAACATTACAAGCCAGGAGAGAATGGCAAGAAAAATTCCAAGTAATGAAAAGCAAAGATCTGCAACAAAGACTACTCTACCCAACAAGGCTCTCAATTGAAATGGAAGTTGAAATAAGGACTTTCCCAGACAAAACAAGGCTAAAGAATCCACTTGTACCAAACCAGCATTGCAAGATATGCTAAAGGAACTGTTTTAAGATTAAGAAAAAGAGTGAGAGAGAGAGGGACACAAGTTCAAAGGGAAAAAAAGTGAATAAGTACCTCTCAATACTAACTTTAAATGTAACGGGGTTAAATGATCCAATTAAAAGACACAGAGTAGCTGAATGGATATGAAAACATGACCCTGACATAGGTTGCCTCCAAGAGACCCACCTCAGAACAAAAGACCTACACAGACTGAAAGTAAAGTGTTCACAAAGAATATTCCTAGCGAATGGACAGGGGAAAAGAAAAGCACTGCAGTGCTTTTTTATACCAGACAAAATAGACTTCAAAACAAAGGCCATAAAAAGAGACACAGAAGGACACTTCAGATACTCAAAGAGAAGAATCCATCAAGAAGACATAAACATTGTAAACCTATATGCACTCAACACAGGAGCACCAAAATATATAAGGAAAATCCTGGAGGACTTCAAGAAAGATATAGACAGCAACTCACTTATACTGGGGTATTTTAACACTCCACTGTCAACAATGGATAGATCTTCCAAACAAAATATGAACAAGGATATTGTGGCACTGAGTGATACATTAGATCAAAGGGACTTAACTGATATGTATAGAATCTTTCATGCCAAAGAAGCAAAATGCACATTCTTTTCAAATGCATATGGAACTTTTTCAAAGACAGATTACATGATAGGACACAAAGCAAGCCTCAACAAATTTAAGAAAATTGTTATCAGATCAAGTATTTTATTAGACCACAAGGGCTTAATACCAGAAACTAACCTCAAGGAAAAAACTAAAAAACATTCAAACTCATGGAAACTGAATAGCACACTATTAAAAAATGAATGGGTCAATAATTACATCAAAAAAGATATCAAAAGGTTTCTGGAAACAAATGTAAACATACATACAACACTCCAAAACCTAAGGGTGACAGTGAAGGCAGCCCTGAGAGGAATGTTCATAGTAATCCAGGTCTACCTAAAAAATGTAGAAACAATTCAAACAACCTAACCCTACATCTATGAGAACTGGAGAAACAACAACAAACAAAGCCCAGAGTGAGCAGAAAGAAGGATCAGAGAGCAGAATTGAGTCAAGATCACAGCAGACTTGAATGACATAGCAACTAAGAGAACAATTCAAAGGATCAATAAATACAGGTTCTGGTTCTTTGAAAACATAAAAAAAATTGACAAGCCTTTAAGCAGACTCATCAAGAAAAAAAAGGAGAGATTGCAAATAAATAAAATCAGAAATGAAAGAGGAGAAATTACAACTGATATCACAGAAATACAAAGGACGGTAAGAAATTACTACGAACAACTATATGCTAAGAATTCTGAAAACCTGGGAGAAATGGATAAATATCTAGAAACACATAATCTTCCGAAACTGAATGAAGCAGAAAGCCTGAACACACTGATAACAGCTGGTGAAACTGAAGCAGTAATAAAAACAAACAAACAAACAAAAAAAAAAAAAACCCTGCAGGCACACAAAAGCACTGGACCAGATGGTTTCACAGGAGAATTTTATAAAACATTTAAGGAAGAGCGAAGCCCTGTTCTTTTCAGACTATTCCAAAAAATCCAAAAGGGGGAAAGACCTCCAAGCTCTTTTTATGAGGCCATCATCATCCTAATCCCAAAACCAGAAAAAGACACAGCAAGCAGAGAAAAGTACAGACCAATATTGCTAATGAACATAGACACTAAAATCCTCAACAGAATATTGGCATACCATATCCTGCAATACATTAAAAAGATCATCCACCATGATGAAGTGGTATTCGTCCCAGGGATGCAAGAATGGCACAATATTCGCATATCAAAAATGTAATACATAACAAGCAAATGGCAACACAAAAAAACACATGATGATATCAATAGGAGGGGAAAAAGCATTTTGTAAGATACAGCACTATTTATGAAAAAACACTTAACAAAGTGAGAATAAAGGAGGGATATCTCAACATAATAGAGGCTTTATGCAAAGAATCTACATCCAACATTATACTTAATGGGCAAAAACTGAAATCTTTCCCATTAAGATCAGAACAAGACAAGGAAGTCCACTTTCACCACTTGTATTCAACATAGTATTGGAAGTCTAGATAGAACCATCAGGCAAAGAAAACCAATAAAAGGCATCTAAATTGGAAAGGAGAAAATAAAATTGACATTGTTTGCAGATGACATGATAGTGTACACAGAAAACCCTACAGACACCACCACAAAACTACTCGACCTAATCCTGAATTCGGCAAAATAGCAGGACACAAGGTCAATATTCAGAAATTGAAGGCATTTTTGTACACCAAAAATGAAATATCAGAAGCAGAAGCAGAAATCAGGAAAAAATCCCATTTAATATAGCAACAAGAAAAATAAAGTACCTAGGAATAAATCTAACTGAGGAGGTTAAACACCTGTACTCAGAAAACTACACAACACTGATGAGAGAAAATAAGGAAGACACAAATAAATGGAAGCATATACCATGTTCATGGGTGGGAAGAATGAACATCATCAAAATATCCATAATACTCAAAGCAATTTATGGATTCAATGCAATCCCTGTAAAATACCAATCACATATTTAACAGATATAGAACAAACATTTCAGAAATTTATATGGAACCATAAACAACCCCGAATAGCCTCAGCAATTTTGAGAAAAAAGAATAAAAAAGGAGGGATCACAATACCTGA